>WJBH02000332.1:0-21827 GCA_013167095.2 Daphnia sinensis | reverse complement strand
GCTGCCAGTAAACCTGGTAGCTGCATTGGCAAAATTTTCAAAAAAATTGGTTTTCTTTTTCATGGTATAGTTAAATCGTACAAAATTTACTTTTTTACAAAAAAGCGCAAATAGCATGAACTACTTGCGCTTGATTATATTTTAAACAATAGTTAACTAAAGTTTATCGTTTACATTTAAGCAGTTCAAATCTTCAAAAGCTAAAGTTAAGCGTTTAACAAACTCTTCTTCGCCTTTGCGTAACCAAACACGTGGATCGTAATATTTTTATTGGGCTTATCGTCTCCTCTGGGTTTCCAATTTGCGCTTGTAAATAAGCTTCGTTCTTTTTATAATACGCTAAAACCACCTTCCCAAACGCCCATTGCATATCGGTATCGATGTTCATTTTAACTGCTCCGTAAGAAATTGCTTCTCTGATTTCTTCTTGTGTAGAGCCCGAACCACATGAAAAACAAAATCTACTGGTTTTTCGGCACTTAAGTTAAATTTCTGTTTTACAAATTCTTGTGAGTTTTTAAGAATAACTGGCTGTAATTTTACGTTGCCAGGCTTATAAACACCATGAACATTGCCAAAAGCAGCAGCAACCGTAAAACGATTGCTTACCTTGCTCAGCTGCTCATAAGCATAAGCTACTTCGCTTGGTTGCGTATATAATTTAGAGCTGTCTACATCGCTATTGTCTACACCGTCTTCTCGCCACCTGTAACGCCCAATTCAATTTCAATGGTCATGCCCATTTTGTTCATACGTTCAAAGTATTTGGCACTGATTTCCATGTTTTCTTCAATTGATTCTTCAGAAAGATCGAGCATGTGCGAAGAGAATAAAGGCTTACCGGTTTTTCGGCAAAAAATTGTTCGCCATGGGTTAACAAGCCGTCTATCCAAGGTAATAATTTTTTAGCAGCATGATCAGTATGCAAAATAACGGCCACACCATAATGCTCTGCTAATAAATGCACATGTTTTGCGGCAGATACTGCCCCTAAAACACAAGCGTTTAAATTATCGTTATTTAAGGTTTTACCCGCATAAAACTGTGCACCACCATTAGATAACTGAATAATAACTGGAGAATTAACTGCTTTAGCAGTTTCCATAACTGCATTAATGGTGTTTGTACCCGTAACATTTACAGCTGGTAAAGCAAATTGATGTTTTTTGGCCTGTTCAAACAACTCTTGAACCGCCGATCCGTAAAGTACGCCTTTATAGTCTTTTAAACTCATTTATGAATAGATTTTAATGAACTCGAAGATAAAAAAAAAAACTAAAATTTCCTCTAAATTGTTACAAACAGCCTATTTGTTTATTCCAATAAACTCAAAAAGCATAAAACTGTTTTTGTTAAAATAATTTTTGTTTCTTTGTAATCGCATTTTTAACAACAACATGGCTTGGTTTAAAAGAGAAAAAAAGGTATAAGTACCACAACAGAAGAAAAAAAAGGAAGCTCCTGATGGCTTGTGGAACAAATGTCCGAATTGTAAAAAGGCATTACATACTTCAGATTTAGCTGAAAACAAATATGTTTGCCACTATTGCAGTTATCATTTAAGAATAGGATCTAAAGAATATTTTGAGGTTTTATTTGATAATAATGAATTTACCGAGTTATTTGGCAATTTAACATCTGAGACCCATTACATTTTACAGATAGCAAGCCTTATACCGAAAGAATTATAGAAACTACCGCTAAAACAGGCTTAAAAGATGCCATTCGTGCAGCCCATGGCAAAGTAGGTGGTCAAGAATTAATGGTAGCGTGTATGGATTTTGCTTTTATTGGGGGATCTATGGTTCGGTAGGTGGCGAAAAAATTGCCCGGTCAATAGATTACAGCATCCAAAACAAAGTGCCATTTTTAATGATTTCAAAATCTGGCGGGGCACGTATGATGGAAGCTGCTTTCTCCTTAATGCAAATGGCAAAAACATCAGCAAAATTAGCGTTGCTCAGTCAGGCAAAAATACCTTATATTTCTTTATTAACCGACCCTACAACGGGGCGGAGTAACCGCTTCTTATGCCATGTTAGGTGACATTAACATTGCCGAACCTGGTGCTTTAATAGGTTTTGCTGGTCCGCGTGTAATTAAAGAAACCATTAAAAAAGATTTACCGAAAGGATTTCAAACTTCTGAATTTGTACTGGAACATGGTTTCTTAGACTTTATTGTAGACAGAAGAGAAATGAAAGCCAAACTGGCTAGTTTCTTAAAAATGATGAAAAACTAGTCTTTTTAAAATATTTAAACAAAAAAGCAAGGATATTTCTTGCTTTTTTGTTAACCTACTGTAAGTTCAGTATAAGCCGCATTTAAACTTCTTAAAATTCCTTCGCCTTGCCACTCTGGAGCATTTGGGATAGACGTTGCCTTTAAAATCTCCTCCTTAGTTTTTACCTGCTTTAATTTCGGCTTTTACAAAATCAATAAATTATCCAGATAATTTCTAAAAGCTTTGATATCTGCTTTGTTTCCGGTAATTTTTTCAGGGTCTAAGCTATGCCAAAAATAAATAAAGTATCGTTGTCATAATCGGCGGTTATTTTATCTAAGGCAGTAATCCAGTTGCCTATGTGGCACCATTTGCTTTGTCTATATACGGATACCGACGGTTAAAGACCAAATCGCCTAAGTGGGCAATATTTGCGTTTTCGAAGTGATAAACTACATCGCCATTGGTATGTGCCGATCCGTAGTAACGGGCAGTAATTTTTTCTTTTCCAACGGGCGCTTCCATCCTTTGCCAAAGGTAATATCTGGGTATAGTTTGTTTATCTTCATTTTTGCTTTTTGAGCGGCCAACTGCTGGTTTTACCATCGAATTTTGGTGCGCTACCACCTGCTCGGCCAAACCTTTAAATGCAATGTTACCAGCAGTATGGTCGGCATGATGGTGGGTATTTAGTAGATATTTAAAGGGCTTGTCTGCTAATTTTTCAATTCATCTATCACATGTACTGCCGTGGCCGGAAATTGGGCATCGATAACAGCAAAACCACTACTGCCGTTTAACCAAGCAATGGTGCCGCCCTGCTCGGTAAAAATACCAACATCATTACGTAAGGCCTTAAACTGATAAGGAGCCAAAGTAGCATTAGCAAAGACATCTGTTTTATAAATGGAGCACAAGGCCAAAGCCAATGCGGATTGCTGGATAAATTTTCTTCTTTGCATAACCTATCAATTAAAAACCACGATGAATGTCGTGGTTTAAAGATAATAAATAATTTACATTTACACGCCGGTGCCAGGTATAGTTCCGGGTTCGTGACTTTGCCTAAAGAATTGTGTACTCTTCCGTGTTGTTTACTAAACTTTTGGCTAGCAATTTTAGAGGAAGAGCTTTTTTCGATATTTCTTTTTTCCCTTGGTGCTTCGTTTTCCTTATCAATGTCAATTAAATCATTTTAACGACTTTCTTTTTTTCATCTTCGTTTCCATAATCCTTATAATTAATACCAGTTAAACAGTTAAAAAGGATAAGGTTTTAAACCATTTTAACTTATAACGAAAGATGGCATTTTAAGCCAAAGCATTTTGCTTGATTACCATTTTAAACTTTTCGATTACGTAATCCAATTCTTCTTTGGTATTAAACTTACTGAAAGAAAAACGTACGGCAGGTCGATTTGGATCGGCATTGATGCCATTTAACACATGCGATCCTATGTTTGAACCCGATGAACAGGCACTTCCGCCCGATGCGCAAATACCGTTGATATCTAAATTAAACAGCAACATATCAGCCATGTCCATTTCCGGGAAAGAAACATTTAAAACCGTATACAAGCTTTTATCGGCATCGGTTTCTCCATTAAAGGCAATACCCGGAATTTCGGTTATCAACTGCGATTTAAGGTAATCTTTAAGCTCTTGAATATAGTTTTGATGTTCGGGCATGGCAGCATAAGCAATTTCTAAAGCTTTGGCCAAACCCACAATTCCGTATACATTTTCGGTACCCCCACGCATTATTGCGTTCTTGTGCACCTCCATAAATCATTGGTGCAATTTTAATGTTGTTATTAACATATAAAAAACCAACTCCTTTGGGCCGTGCAACTTATGTGCGGCACAAACCAAAAAATGTGCTTTAAGGCCTACGTACATCATGCTGGTAATGCCCCATGGTTTGTACGGTATCGGTATGAAAAATTGCCTCGTATTTTTCGCAAATATCGCCAACTTTTTCGATATCTGTTAAGGTACCCAATTCGTTGTTGGCGTGCATTAAACGACACAAAAGAGCGCTCATTAGTTTGCAAAAGTTCTTCTAAATGGTTGTAATCTATGTTTCCTTTATTATCTATGTTAACAAAGCTTAACTTATCAATTACGCCGGCTTTTTAACAACATATTTAAGGTATGTTCAACCGCGTGGTGTTCTATTTTGGAGGTAATGGCGTGTTTAATTTTATATGGTTATAGGCCTATGCCGCAGCGGATGGCCGTATTGTCGGCTTCGGTACCACCAGAAGTAAAAAATATTCTGAGGGCGATGCATTTAATAAACTCGCAACAGTTTTTTCTCGCTTTTTTCTACTAAGGTGCGCACCTCTCTGCCCAAAGCATGAATAGCCGATGGATTTCCATAAAAATTTTCCATCACATTGGCCATTTCAGCAATTACTTGCTTTATCTAAAGGAGTAGTAGCTGCATTATCTAAATAAACTCTTTTCATCATGTTATATGTTGGTTAATAGGTAGCAGAAAACAAAAAATATTAATTAAGTTGCAATATTTCTTTAATGTCGCTTATCATTTTGCTCGCCAAATTTTCGGCTATAGTTTCATTTTTGGCTTCGCTATAAATGCGTATAATTGGCTCGGTATTAGATTTACGCAAGTGTACCCATTCATTTTCAAAGTCTATTTTTAAGCCATCTATGGTACTGCTCGGATAGTTTTTATATTTCTCTTGCACTTTTACCAATAACGCATCAATATCCATTTCGGGGGTTAACGTAATTTTGTTTTTTTGAATATGATAGGCTGGATAGGTGCGGCGCAACAAAGAAATTGATTGGCCAAACTTTGCTAAATGCGATAAAAACAAGGCAATACCCACCAATGCATCTCTACCATAGTGGAGTTCTGGGTAAATGATACCACCATTGCCTTCGCCACCAATAATGGCATTTGTAGCTTTCATTTGGTTAACCACATTAACCTCTCCTACTGCAGCTGCATGGTAAATACCGCCAGCTTTTTCGGTTACATCTCTTAACGCACGGGTAGAGGAAAGGTTTGAAACTGTATTGCCCGATGTGTTTTGTAAAATATAATCGGCAACGGCTACTAACGTATATTCTTCGCCAAACATAGTTCCGTCTTCGTTCACAAAACAAAGTCTATCTACATCTGGATCTACCACAATACCTAAATCGGCTCTTTTTTCTTGTACAACCTTAGCAATTTCGGTTAAATTTTCTGGCAGTGGTTCGGGTTATGCGGAAAATCGCCATTTGGTTCACAATACAATTCATAAATAGTTGAAACTCCTAAAGCTTTAAGCAGCGCAGGTATAAAAATACCTCCAGTAGAGAGTTACACAGTCAATGGCAATTTTAAAATTTGCGGCTTTAATGGCTTCTACATCTACCAAGGGCAAAGCTAAAATTATGTCAATATGCTTTTGTAGATAACTGTTATTGGCGGTTACCTTTCCTAACTCATTTACATTAGCAAAGTCGAAATCAGCATTTTCGGCTATTTCTAAAACTTCTTTGCCATCGGCATCGCTAATAATTCGCCTTTTTCGTTAAGTAATTTTAGGGCGTTCCATTGCTTTGGATTGTGGCTAGCGGTTAAAATTATGCCTCCCCCAGCTTGTTCAAACGGAACGGCTATTTCTACCGTAGGTGTGGTAGATAAACCCAAATCAATTACCTCAATGCCTAAACTTGCAGAGTACCAATCACTAAATTGTTTACCATTTCTCCCGAATGCGGGCATCTCTGCCCAACACAATTTTTTTGTTTTGCGTTTTATTGATTACCCATGAGCCATAAGCAGCGGTAAATTTTACGATATCGATTGGGGTTAATCCGTCGCCAGCTTTCCCGCCAATTGTACCTCTTATTCCTGATATAGATTTTATTAATGTCAATGTCTTATTTTTTTTTTTCAAAAATACGAAAAAATAACAATCGACCTTTATGAAAAGCATAAATTTAACTCGTATTAAAGGCATAAATATTTTATTTTAAAACAATTTAAACACAGCCGTTCAGCTACAAAATACTATATTTGTGGCTTATAAAATGACTAAAACACGTTTATAATGCAACGAAAATGGTTTCAATATTGGTTTAACTCTCCTTACTATCATATCTTATATAGTCAGCGAAATGATGAAGAAGCAGAGTTTTTAATTGATACCTTTCGGCCTACCTCAAACCCAAAAACACAGCAAAATATTAGATATCGCCTGCGGAAGAGGAAGGCATGCCATTTACTTAAATAAAAAAGGATACGATGTTACTGGAATTGACCTATCTGAACAAAGTATAAAAGTATGCCCAACAATTTGAGCAAAAAGATTTACATTTTTACGTGCACGATATGCGCAAGTTAATGTTTATCAATTATTTTGATTTTGCTTTAAATCTTTTTACCAGTTCGGCTATTTTGATACAGAGAAAGACCATATTAAAGCGCTTAAATCATTCAGAAAATCGTTAAAGCCCGACGGTACTTTAGTTATTGATTATTTTAACACCCAAAAATAATTAAACACCTTACCAGCAAGAGACTAAAACCATAGAAGGAATTGAATTTCACCTGAGCAAGTTTGTAGCCGATGGTAAAATAATTAAACACATCAATTTTGAGCATAAATAAAAGCTTATGCTTTTGAAGAACGGGTTCAGGCATTTTTATGGGAAGATTTTGAACGTATGCTCACCAAAAGTGGCTTAAAAATAATCGATAGCTTTGGTAGTTACGATTTAAAACCCTTTAAACGAAACTAGTTCAGACCGTTTAATATTAGTTTGTAAAAAAAGCATGATAGCAGAATTACAGCAGTTTGATACCTCATTATTTTTAACTGTACACAGAGAATTGAGCAATAGTTTTTTTCGATTGGCTCATGCCTTGATGAGAAACCGATTTTTTGGGTACCGTTTATATGGCTTTATCATTGTTTTTTGTATTAAACAGTATAAAAAAACTGGTTATTATATCATTGGCACGTTATTGCTTACTTTTGCTATAGGCGATTTAGTGGCATCACGCTTAATTAAGCCATTTGTAGCAAGACTAAGGCCATGCAACGATACCAGTTTAGCCAACGAAATTATACACCGTGTGCCTTGTGGTAGCGGTTATAGTTTTCCCTCGGCGCATGCCACTAATCATTTGCCTTAGCCGTATTTTTAATTTGTGTCTTTTACCCTAAGTGGAAACCTATTTTACCATTGGGGCTAGGTTGGGCTTTTATTATTAGTTTTGCACAAATTTATGTAGGTGTACATTATCCCATAGATACACTTGTGGGTGCGCTTTTAGGTACGAGTATAGGATTATTTACCTTTTCTTTTTAAAAAAATACAACCTAAAGTATAATGGAAATTTGGAAATTACTTGTTTTATTTTTTTGCGCTTTTTTTGGAGGTACTGCAATTTTTTTAGTAAAAAACGATAAGTCTCAATTGCTAAAACTCATACTATCCTTTAGTGGTGCCTATTTATTTGCCATTACCGTTTTACATTTGATACCGGATGCATACAGCGGAAATGATAAAGCAGAAATAGGAATTTTTATTTTAATAGGTTTTTTATTGCAGGTATTTTTAGAACAATTTTCTGAAGGTGTAGAGCATGGGCACATTCACAAACACCATGACGGACATGTTTTTCCTTGGGGAATTATGCTAAGCCTGTGTTTACATGCTTTTTTAGAAGGAATGCCTTTGGCAAAAGACCAAAACAACGAATTAATTTTCGGTATTTCCTTACACCACATACCTGCGGCTTTTGCCTTGGCCAGTATTTGGTACAAAATCAATTTAAGCCTAAAGGAGTAATTATTTACATCAGTATTTTTGCAATAATGGCTCCTTTAGGCTTTTATTTTAGCACCAGCTTAAGTGATGGCAGTATTGGCGGAATGGAACTTTATTTTAATAAAAGTGATGGGAATAGTTATAGGTATTTTTTTACATATCTCTACCACCATTTTATTTGAGTCGAGTGCCGACCATAAAATTAATAAACGCAAAATGATAGCTGTGCTATTTGGCATTAGCGTGGCGCTTTTAGGCTTTTACACAGCTGATCACTAAATTACATTTACCCTCTAAACTTATCTAATAATATATTTAGCTGTTTAGACTCGTCGTCGGTAATGTTTTGAGCTATCAAGTAGAGAAAAATCTACTTCTTTATCAAGTTTTCTTAATAAGGCTAGGGCTTTGTCTGTAATTACAATATCTACAGCTCTTTTGTCCCTAAGATTTGTAGTTTTGTCAAGTATCCTTTTTCAACCAAACGATCAACTATCCTAGAAGTATCACTCATTTTGTCAAGAATTCGGTTTTTATCAATCCAATGGTTGATGGACTTGGATACTGTCCTCTCAGAATTCTTAACACATTATACTGTTGCTGGGTAATACCATAAGGGGTTAAGATTTCTTTCACTCTTTGTGAAACCCAACTGTAAGTGTAAATGATGTTAACCAAAGCTTGTTGGTGGGTGTTTTCAAATTTAGTTGTTTTAACTTCTTTTTGTAATTGCATAATATTAATTATCTGGTTTCTCATTTGCTAAAGATGAGGGTTTTGTATATTGCTTTTCCCATAATTCCACGGACAGTGTTTGCATTTACTTTTACAACAATACCCCCTATTGAGGTGGTATCTGGCTGTAAAGACAATTAAGCCCTCTTCATTATAGTAGTAATCAACTTCCTCTATCATTAGTTAAGCAATTTAACTACCATTTAGTTTCAAAATAATCTTTAAAGCGAATACCACCGCTTCCATGTGTGGTCCAAATTTGTTGTGGAGACACACATTCGACTGTTTTTAAATTGCTTTCCAATCTACATGGTCAGATATATACAATTGAATTTGATTTTTGTTTTGTAAATTTTTCCACCCTGTGGCAAAAACTTTAATGAAGTTTGTAGTTTTCATGGAACTATGAAAAACCATTGGGGGTACAATATAAATAATGTGATTGGCGTTGTTTTTCATCATTTTCTATCATATACCTCATATTTACCCAAATTTACCCCAATTGCTCATAAATTTTAACAAAAGGCAAAATGCTATGATGCAATAAAATTCTCTTATCTGGACAGTTTTTATTAATCATGGAAATTAAACGTTGACTTTTGCCCAGTGCATAACTTCCCAATAAAATATTAGCCGTTACACCATTTAGTTTTTTAATTTCTTGGATGGCATTTGGGTTTCTGTATCAGGATTGGCAAAGTAGTTTCGGTAATCAATACATCTGCCTGTACCAACTCAGGGGGTTCGCAAGTTTCATCTTCTTCTAATTTATAATCGCCAGTATATAGGTATTTTACACCCTTGTACTGCATTAAAACCATAGCCGAACCCAAAATATGACCTGCCGAAAAAAAAACTAATTTGAACCTCGTTTTAAAAACAAATACAGCGCTATAGCCCTTTACATAAAAATTAACCGCTGCAAGCGCTTTGTATCGATGTTGCATAAAAGCAGCAGAAGCTGCCGTACAATACACATTTTTATGGCCAGCAATGGCATGATCGCCATGTGCATGAGAAATTACAGCATCAACTACTGGCTCTTTCGGGTCTACATAAAATTTACCGTATGGGCAATACAAACCAGTTTTGGTTTGCACAATAAAATCAGCTAAAATTTGTTTTTCGTTCACCTTAAGATCGGTTAAACTTTTAAAAATTGTTGGTGCAGACTTAAAACTTGCAAAATAACAGAATGTTGTTCGTATTTTTAAGGATGTAATCAGCCATTTTAACCTTTTGTTCATCAGAAAATTGTTTGTCCATTCGGGCTAACACATCTTTTTCACTAACATGATCGCGTGCCATAACCTTTTTAACCTTAAATTAATAGGCGAAGTTACCAATATATTTTTATCGCAGGTTTGATACGAACCGCTTTCGAACAACAAAGCCGCCTCTTTGTATCACATAAGGCATAGTATTTGGCATTTTTTGCGTCCATAGCTCAAAAGCGTTGATACGGCTGGATGAACTAGTGCGTTTAATTGTTGCAGGCAAGGGCATCATTAAATACAATATTGGCAATAAATTTTTTAATTTACGCAACCTGCGGGTGTATAACTTGCGGTACCAAAATTTTTTTTTATCCTTCGATTAAAGATAAATCGGTGTTTCATTAGTTGTTTAGCCACTAAATCGGCATAAAAAACGGCAATCCCTAAGGTTTCAAACACCTTACAACTGTGGTTTTACCTGTTCCAATACCGCCGGTTATTCCAATTTTTAACATTATTTTCGATAATAAATTTTATTTTGCTAGGCACAATGCTTACCAATTGACAAAATTTGGGAAACCGTTGTAATGTTAACACTCAAATTTGATGGTTTAGCTTCTTCCACTCATTTACATCCACTGTGGCTTCAATTTTGTCTTCATCTACTTTAGCATAATTAGAAAGCGCTACCATAAACGTAACTTTTACCTTTTTAGGAAACAATTTAAAATCATAAAAATTAGGATTATTAATTAATTTAAGAGGCACTTCTACTGTTTTTTCGGTAAACTCATCAACAGGTATTTGAACACTTACACTTGCTGGATAAATGCTGATATTAGGAGACTGATTAGGCTTAACTGAAATTCGGGTAAGTGTGCTTCGCTTTAATTTACTGATTTTTAATGTATCCGTTGGCCATTCGGTTATTTTAGCTAATTCTTCTTGAGGGCCAGAAATATTTACAAAAGCAGGCTTAACCTGTAAGGCATTAGAAATTTGGTATTGTTTAGCAAAATGGAGCACCCGAAACCAATTTAATGGGAACCCGTTTATTGCTGCGCTTAGAAAAATCGAAGTACAGCGTATCTGGCTTGATAGATATTATTTTTGATCGGTGTCTATTGACTCGTTTATTTTGGACAATTGGTCTGAAAGCAATATAAAGTTATGCGTATTTAGTTTTTGTAAACTAACGGAAAATAGCGGAGGGTTTAATGCGCACAAACGCGAAAAAATCAATTGCCATCCCGTACCTTCTACTTGCAAATCAACCACGTTTGGCTGCAAAGCTTTAAACGCTTTTTTTTGAGGCTCATCTTTATAAATAAGCTGTGTTTTGACGCTGTACACATATTTATTGTTTAAAGCTAAAAAAAGCCAAGCCAAAATTGCACAAACTAAACACGTAAGTAGTATGGCTATGCGTTTGCGTTCTATTTTGGTTAATTTAATAAAGGGCATACTGTAAAATTACAAAAAAAGCCGCTCTTTACATTTTACAGAGCGGCTTTTTTAGCTAAAAGTATCAATTAAGATTTTGCAGGCGTAGTTGCTGCCTTAGTTGCATCTAAAGAAATAGCCGATTTATCAAAACGGATTTTAGTACCGCCCTCTACCTCAATTAAAAAGGTGGTGTCGTTTGCGCCCACAATTTTACCATGTATACCTGCAGTGGTTACTATTTTGTCGCCAATACCT
Source organism: Daphnia sinensis (assembly GCA_013167095.2). Classification (NCBI taxonomy): domain Eukaryota; kingdom Metazoa; phylum Arthropoda; class Branchiopoda; order Diplostraca; family Daphniidae; genus Daphnia; species Daphnia sinensis. The sequence continues at coordinate 10,152 of WJBH02000332.1, read as the reverse complement.
AATTCTGAAATTAATTTTTTATGATCCTTTGCTTTTTTAACTTGTGGTCTAATCATGAAAAAGTAAAATACTACCATAATTAATACCATTGGCACTAGCGTACCGTATATGCTATTTTCGCCTGTTGCTTGTAAAATTACCATTGTTGTCATTTTTATGTTTATTGTTAATTTATTTTGTTTTAATCTCGCCTAATAAGTGCAACTCATTAGTAGAAGGAACTGCATTAGAAGTGATAGTTACCACTTTGTCTTGCACACCCATTTTACCTTCGCTATTAAATACTACTTTTATTACACCCTCCTCACCTGGCTTAATGGGTGTTGTAGGGTATTCGGGTACGGTACAACCGCACGTAGCTGTAGCATTACTTATAATTAATGTGTTTTCCCGGTATTTTTAAATTTAAAATCGTATTGCATTGTTCACCTTGTGTAATAACACCAAAATCATAGGTTTCTTGTGTAAACACCATTTTTGGGGCATCGCTGCTAAAAACAGCAGGTACTTGTGCGGTGTCACTCAGTTTAGTCGTATCTTCTGGGCTTTTTGTTTGTTTACATGCTGTAAAAAGCAAAGCCACTATCATTGCCGTAATTAAAATTTTCATATTTAATCTTCTATTAAACCTCTACCTATTTTTTAATGCTGTTGGTTCTTTTCAAATCTCCTAAAATTTTATCTAATATACCATTATAAACGAATTACTTTTGGGTGTACTGAAATCTTTAGCAATATCTAAATATTCATTTATGGTTACTTTAACGGGTATAGAAGGAAAATTCATCACTCACAAATAGCCATTTTCATTAAAATGGTATCCATCAAGGTATTCTTTCCGACTCCCAGTTTTTGGTGCGTTCGGCAATTAGCGACTGATAATCTTTCTCGTTTTTAACGTATATGTAAAAAGTCTTTCACAAATTTACTATCCTCTTCCCAATCGGCGCTAATAGGTGTCAATTATTTTCAAGGGATCTTCTGAAGTAAAATTTTTAATCGTTTTAGCCACCATGCCCTGCATCACTTCTCTATCCACAGGCCAATTGATAAAATTTTCTTCAAATGCCTGAACGATATTTAAATTTTTAAGGATAAGTTTTCTGAATCTAAATTTGATGATTTTCTTTTGAACTTTCTAGGGTTTCGTTTTCCTCTGCTAGATAGTTTGCATATTCTGGGGTATCTTTCAGTTTGATTAAAAAATTGCTTTTACCAATTCGGGGTCTGCGTACCAATTATTCTGATATTTATTAAACGAAGGCGGTATAATCTGGGTTTTGCTTTAAAAACACATGCAAACTTGTTGTGTAACAATTTCTGATTCGGATTTAAATCTTCGGCAGTGGGCAACAGTTTATTAGCTCTTTCTATTGCATCATTTGCGGTGTATTCAGTCACATCAACCAAAAGGGCCAACATTCTGATGTACATTTCGTAAACACTATCTATACTTTGCATTAAAGTTTTTTGACTGCTTTACGGTGTCTTTTTTTTCTGTCATGTGCCAAGCAAAAATATTTTGCAAAGCTTTAATTCTAAGGTGCCTTCTATTTAACATTAAGTGATAAGAACGTTTGGTAAATTTACCGTATATAAATAATTAATATGATGATTTGATTTTTGATGTCGTTAATTCGTTTTTCTGCAATCGGCTCGCAGCCAAATTGGTGGGTATATTTCTGTTTTGGACAATTGAATAACCTCCGAGTAGCGTTGTAAATATTTTTTCTGTTAGTTGGATGGTACGTTTTTTACCAAAACCGGTAATTCCGAATAACAATTGATTAATCCGCCTGCGTTAATTAAATAATCGGGGGCATATAAAATACCTTGTCTAGCAAGAGTTTCCGTGTTTTATTTCACGGCCAATTGATTGTTTGCCGACCCAGCAATGATGGCAAATTTCATGGTTTTAATGGTTTTATCATTCACGGTTGCGCCCAAAGCACATGGCGCATAAATATCAGCGCCAATGGTAAATATCTTATCGGCACTAATGGGTTTGGCCTTGTATTTTCGGGCTACATCTTGTAAACGGTCTTCGTTGATATCGCTAATAAATACTTCTACGTTCTCTTGTCTGAGCAGCTCTACCAAATGTTCGCCAACATTGCCAATACCTTGCACCACTACCGATTTCCGGCTAACATATCTGTACCGTAAACTTCTTTAACGCAAGCCTTTATACCCAAATAACACCCTTTGCAGTGTATGGAGCTGGATTACCGGCTCCGCCCAACGATTCGGGCAGACTGTAACATGTTTAGTTTCCATGCGAATGTACTCCATGTCTTTTACGGTGGTACCCCATATCTTCGGCGGGTAATAAACTCTCCGTTTAGGTTTTTGATAAACCTACCGTAACTGCGCATTAAAGCTTCGCTTTTCAATTTTCTAGAATCACCAATAATCACAGCTTTTCCACCGCCTAAATTTAATCCGGTAATGGCCGATTTGTAAGTCATCCCTTTGGCTAAACGCAACACATCTTCTAAAGCTTCGGCCTCAGAGTTGTAGTTAAACATGCGGGTGCCCCCTAGTGCTGGCCCTAAGGTGGTATCGTGTATGGCTATGATGGCTTTTAAACCGTATCCGGATCATTACAAAAAAATCACTTTTTGTGACCAGATGCACTCAATTGATCTAAAACAGATGTAACAACAGAACTATTACCAGACATACAAATTTTTTGAATTGATAAGCAACAAAATTACTATAAAAAACCATTATTTTATTCGTTTTTTTAAAAAAAATAGTCTTTTGGTTAACTTTACAACGCATGAAGCACCTCAAATTTTTAAATAATACTTTTTAAAATACAAATGGAGAATAATACCAGGCATTATCTTCGTTATCATTTCTAATATTTTTCAGGTTATACCCGCACAAGTGGTTGGTCATGCCTTTAATTTAATTACCGAAAACATCGCTATTTATCAACTTTTTGATGGTTTTGACAGACAAGAGATTATTTACCAGATATTTAGCAGTAATTTATTGTTTTTTGGCGCTTTAATTCTATTCGTATATTTACTTAGGGGCTTGTTTTTGTTTTTCATGCGCCAAACTATTATCCTTATGTCTAGGCACATAGAGTATGATATGAAAAATGAGATTTATGCCCATTATCAAAAACTAAGTTTGGGCTTTTACCGCCGCAACAATACGGCGATTTAATGAGCCGTGCCACCGAAGATGTAAACAGAGTAAGAATGTACGTTGGCCCTGCTATAATGTATGCTACTAATACGCTTTTTCTGTTTTTTATTGCCATTTTTTTTATGTTTAGCGTAAATGTTAAACTGGCCTTTTTTGCCCTTTTGCCCTTACCTTTTTGGGGGCATTGTATATTATGTAAACACTTTAATTAATACCAAAAGCGAACGCATAAAGCACAACTTTCGCGGTTATCAAATTTTGTGCAAGAAGGTTTTCGGGCATCCGTGTCATCAAATCATACGTGAGGGAAGCGCAAACAACCAACAAGTTTTTGCCAATGAACGCATAGCCTATAAAAAACAGATCGATGAATTGGTAAAAGTACAAGCTTGTTTTATCCTACTATGTTGCTTTTAGTTGGGTTAAGTACTATTTTAACAGTTTATATTGGCGGCAAACAAGTAATTGATGGCACTATTACACCAGGCAACATTGCCGAATTTATCATTTACATTAATTTGTTAACTTTTCCGGTAACTATGCTGGGCTGGGTTACCACACTTATACAAAGGGCTGCAGCCTCACAAAAACGTATTAACGAATTTTTACAACTACAACCCGAAATTGTTTCAACTAACACACAAACCCCTATTATAGCAGGCACATATAGTTTTAAAAACGTGAGTTTTACTTATCCTGATACTGGCATAAAAGCTATTAAAAATGTAAGCTTCGACATCAAAAAAGGGCAATTTGTAGCCATTATTGTCGCACAGGCTCTGGAAAATCTACCTTAGCCAACCTCATTATGCGCATGTACGATATAGACTCTGCAAAAATGAAATTGACGGAACCGAATTGCGTAAGCTTAACCTTGGCCATTACCGCAATCAATTGGTTTGTACCACAAGAAGTTTTTCTTTTTTCGGACACCATTACAACACAATATCGCCTTTGGCTTAAGCGAAGTAAAGCCCCAACAAGTAGAACAAGCCGCCAAAGATGCTGCCGTTTACCAAAACATAGTTGAATTTGATTTGAAATTTGAAACCATGTTGGGCGAACGCGGAATTACCCTTTCGGGCGGACAGAAACAAAGGGTATCTATAGCAAGGGCACTGATTAAAACCCCAAAAATTTTAATTTTAGACGATTGCTTGTCGGCTGTTGATACCAAAACAGAAGAAGAAATTTTAGGTAATCTGGGTAAAATAATGAAAGATAAAACCAGTATCATTATTGCCCATCGTATATCGACCATAAAAAATGCCGATAAAATTTTGGTGCTAGACAACGGCGAATTATTGAACAAGGCACACACTTTGAACCTTAGCCAAAATGGCGCCTATGCCGAAATTTACAGCAATCAACTTTAGAAGAAGAAAACAAGGTTTAGGTAAGTTTTTAAATTTGCCGTTATTTTTAAAATGTATGTTTCTATTTGAAGTTTAATAATTATTGCTTTATATTTACCCCAACCTTAAAAATAACTATACCACGTACAACCAGGAGATTTTGACAATAAAGAGAGAGAAGAAGTTTATTCGAAAAAGTAAGAGCAGGTAAGCGCACTTATTTTTTTGATGTAAAGGCAACACGTTCGGGCGACTATTACCTAACCCTAACCGAAAGTAGAAAAGATTAGAAGACGGGGTATTTGTGAAAACACAAAATCTTTTTATACAAAGAGATTTCGAAAAGTTTACCGAAGGCCTAAACGAAACGGTAGATTACATTAAATCTCATCAAGATAGTAGTAGAAAAACGTTACGAATACAACGAAAACGCCGATTATAACCACACTCCTAAAACAGGAAAAGACGATTTTTCTTTTTAAAAGAAATATAAACGTTTAACTGATATCAAATCCCTGCCATTGGCAAGGGATTTTTTTTGGAAAATTTTGAGCATAAAAAAAGCCCCGAAGATAGTCGAGGCGCTAAATGTTTTCACAACGGAATAATCCTTATTGTGAATTATTAATTAGAAAAGCTAATTACTAAAAAACGGTTTGATATTTATCAATATATTAAATTCGACAATAAGGCAGGTATATATACAACTATTAACATTGGTGGTTTTAAATTTAACTTTAAAGGACACTTGGGTTCATTTTTTAAAAACCACCCCTTATAACCTAACCTATCAGTATAGAGAAAAATAATTTAGTAAGAAAAAAATTAACTTAATAAATTTGGCTCAATTTTCAATCTCAAATGAAAACAAATAAAATCATTTTCCTTTTCTCTATCCTATTATTTACTGTATTAAATTTTTGTTGCATAAAAACCTCTCCCAAAACCATCAACATCCAACCTTTAGGCAATGTTTCGTCAGCTTATATCAATTGGTTAAAAAATCAATCAAATCTTTTATGGATATGATTGTGTGGTTTTACCTCAAAAAGAAATTACAAAGGCAATGCTAAGCAGGGCAACCAAAAGAGTTGATGCCAATAAGATGCTAAAAATAAATCCCACTTCCGAAAACCTTTATACCTTACCGAGAGGGACATTTGCCATTTTAAAGACAAAAAAAGACCAGAATACGGTATTTTCGGGTTGGTTTAAAACCCGGAAAAACAGCCATCATCTCTACATTAGATTAAAAAAGGTGTTTCGAACAAAAAACTTTAGAACACTTAAAAAAAAGTTGCCCTGCATGAAATTGGGCATAACTTGGGCTTATCACACTGTACAAATCATAAAAATTGCATGATGAACGCTGCCAATGGAACCATTAAACAAGTAGACCTGATGAAAGTTTGGTTTTGCGAAAAAATGTGAAAAACAGATAAAAAGATAAAATGAAATTTAAAAAAACAACAATTGTATAGCGGCAATTGTGCTGTACTGGCAAGCAGCGGTTTTTACGCCAAGGCAAAATTGGCAAACGCCAACACTTTACAAATAGTGAGCTAAAAAACGGCGACCTTATCTTTCATGCCTCCATTCTAAACAAAGCAAAGCGATACAGCTGGCCACAAATTCTAAATACTCGCATTGCGGAATAATTTACAACAGGACAACAAATTTATGTTTTTGAAGCGGTACAACCCGTTAAACTTACGCCGCTTAACCAATGGATAAAAGAGGTGAAAATGGAAAATATGTTGTTAAACGTCTTAAAAATAGCGAAAAAATACTAACAACATCTGTAATTGGAAAGATGAAAACTATGGCGATAAATTTAAAGACAAAGATTACGATTTTACCTTTGAGTGGTCTGACAATAAAATTTACTGTTCTGAATTGATATGGAAATTTATAAAGAAGCTACGGGTTTAGCCATTGGCAAATTGCAAAAACTTAAAGATTTTAACTTACCACCCCGCGGTAAAAGCTAAAATGAATGAGCGTTCTGGAACAAAGTTCCGTTAAATGAACTGTCATCTCTCCAGGGGCAATTTTTAATAGCGAATTATTGATCACTGTAAAATCAAACGAATAACATAAGCGTCAGTTTATTTAGTTTCAAATATTTCGTAAATGCAGCCTCAAAATCCCTCTAAGCTACAAAAATATAAAGCCTAACCATTGCGTTGTTTTTGTGTTGTTAATTTCTGCGCCATTGTTTGGCACTTTAGACACACGAAAAAGATTAAAGACATTAAAAACAATTTTCGCAGTTTTTTAAACCAAAAAAACAATTTATGCGCTTGCACTTGGAACACTCCTTAAACCTCAGTAGAGACAATTATAAAACACAACACCTCCCCAACGCCAAAAAGGTAAGTAATAATTTATTTATTGCAGATAAACGGGAATTAAACCAACTCATTAAAAAAGGAAAAATAGTAGTTATAAAAAATAATGAAGGATTTAAAATTAGGCATCTCCAAAACAGCTCTAACACTTAACCCCAAAAGCATACAAAGCACTCCTAGAAATGGGCAATAGGTTTTAAAACAAAACTAAAAAATACCGAAGAAAAAAATAGCTATTTCGAAATATCCTCTGTTTTAAGAACTGAAAACAACAAAAAAGATTAGACAACTCTATCCTAATGCAGCTACTTTAAATAATTCTACGCACAGCTATGGTGTTTCTTTTGATATTGTGCAGATCAAATCGGGTAATTGTAAGCTTTCAAATCAAGCTTTAAATGAAGTGCTAAATGAGATGCAAGCAGAAGAGAAAATACTGCTTTGTCCAGAAAAAATTGTATCCATGTTACGGTAAAATAATTTTTTATTTCAAAATGCGCATTGTGCACCATACTTATTACCCTTATCCTATTTATTGCATCATTAGCAGCATTATAAAATTAAAAAACAAGTGCATTTGTGTACACCCTAAAATGTTTCATTTTTAGACGTTTAGAAATTAAAAAACATTATTTGTATATAAAATTTAAAGCTATGACAACACTAACTATAGAAACGGACGATAAAAAAGCAAAAGACTTAATTGTTTCTGTAGCTAGACAGTTGGGTGCAAAGGTTTAAACAACAAAACACAGCTACCAATAAAACATTGTAAACTAGACCACACGCCAAACGCCGAAACTATTGAAGCTATGGAAGAATTAAAAGCGGGAAAAGGTAAAGTTTATGACAGATATTGACGCGTTTTTTAAAAACTTATAAATGTTTGTAATAAAATTTTCAAATAAATTTAATAAGGATGCGAAACTCTTAAAAAAACGTTCTCAAAAGATGCAGAATTATTAAAAGAGTTTTTAAAAAAATTAGCAAAAACTGGAAAACAAAGGGCTTGACAAAAAATACAAAGCCCATAAAACTTCGGGCAGTTATGATGGATACTGGGAATGCCACGTTAAACCAGACCTATTATTAATTTGGGATGAAAACGAGGAAATTTTACTTTTAGAACTTATCAGAACAGGCACACACTCCGACTTATTTTAACACCTACAAAAAATCTCAAAATAATTTATTACTTTTTTTTAAACTGATGATTGAAGCGCGAAAGAGATTGATGATTTTCAAAACGTTATCAGTTCCAGCGGAACGATTCAATTTCTGCATCAATTTTAATCTGATGCCCAATGGCTACACAATACCAAAATAAAAATAAGGTTTTTTTTTTTGTTAAGGTTTAAATAATGAACATAAAAAAGCTCCGAATGCTCGGAGCTTTTTTATGGGCTGATTTTTACATACTAGAAGCCACTCCTATTACCGCAGCCATAAAAATCAATGCGTAAATAGCAATAATAATGATGGTTACAATACCCCAAATTTAAACAATGATTTTAATTTACCAACGGCACTAGTTAAATTAAATTTGCTCGCCATATAAAACGCCTGTTTTGGCTTGAACTGTATTGATACAATAACAAACTTGGGTAAAAAATTAAAAAAGCGTATAAAATAAATATAACAGTTACCGCTCCTCCCCCTAAACCCAACAAGGGATTATTGGCAGTTAGCGGTATCAGAAAGCGCACTTAAGGTTGCACCCATAGTAAATGCACTCATTACAATTAAACCGGTCCATTATAAAAACCCACAATACCTAAAAATTTAGCCCATTTGGCCATTTCATAAAAATGACTTCTCATTTCTTCGGTTACTACCAGTTGAGGTGTTTCTACTTCGGGTGCGGCTTGCGCTTGCACCGTTTCTTCTGATGGTTGGTTTCCATGTTTTCCATTATGTTGTTAATTTAGTTTTTAAAACCTAAAATAATAAAAATTTATACTCCAACAAATTAATTTCAAAAGCCTTAAAAATAATATCTTTGCGCTTTTAAAATTCAAATCGTAAAACGAAATATATAATGGCATTACAATGTGGCATAGTTGGCCTACCAAATGTGGGTAAATCAACTTTATTTAACTGTTTATCTAACGCAAAAAAGCACAGCGGCAAACTTTCCGTTTTGTACCATAGAGCCAAACATTGGGGTAATTACTGTACCCGACGACCGTTTAACCAACTGGCCGAACTGGTTAAAACCCAATAAGGTACAGCCCAACACCATAGAAATTGTAGACATTGCTGGCTTGGTAAAAGGCGCATCTAAAGGCGAAGGCTTAGGTAATCAATTTTTAGGTAACATTAGGGCAACAAACGCCATTATACACGTATTACGTTGCTTTGATGATGGCAATGTGATACACGTAGATGGCTCTGTTGATCCCATCCGCGATCGCGAAATTATTGATACCGAACTACAGTAAAAGATTTAGATACTGTGGTAAAGCGCATACAGAAAGTAGAAAAGATGGCCAAAACGGATAAAGATGCCAAAAGAACTTTCGATATTTTAAGCGTAGTAAAAGCACATTTAGAAACTGGTAAATCGGTGCGTACCGCAAAACTAGAAAAAGAAGATTTCGAATTTATACAAGATTTGGGCTTGCTTACTCAAAAACCGGTAATGTATGTTTGTAACGTAGATGAAGCTTCGGTTGTCAACGGCAACAAATATGTTGATTTGGTAAGGGCTAGCGTAGCCGAAGAAAACGCTGAAGTTTTAGTCATCTCTGCTAAAATAGAATCAGAAATTGCCGAATTAGAAAGCTACGAAGAACGCCAAGAGTTTTTAGCCGATTTAGGTTTAACCGAATCGGGGGTAAATAAATTAATTAGGGCCGCTTACCGCCTATTGGATTTATATACTTACTTTACTGCTGGTGTGCAAGAAGTGAGAGCCTGGACCATTACCAAAGGCTTCACCGCACCACAGGCCGCAGGAGTAATCCATACCGATTTGAGAAAGGATTTATCCGTTGCCGAAGTAATTAAATACAACGATTTGTAACTCTAGGTTCGGAAACCGCTTGTAAAGAAGCCGTTAAATTAGGCGTAGAGGGTAAAACCTACGTGGTAGAAGACGGCGATATTATGCACTTTAGGTTTAACGTTTAAGGGGGGAAGGTAGAAGATTGATTGGATTGGTTGATTGGTGATTGGTTGGAAAACTGAAGGTGGAAAGTTGGCATGTCCAAATCTTGATACTTGATACTCAAATCTTGATACTATATAATTGTAACGCTGATAGATTTAGGTATTTTGCAGTT
>WJBH02000331.1:0-18009 GCA_013167095.2 Daphnia sinensis | reverse complement strand
AAGGAGAAAGGATTTTTGTGTCAACGCAACATCGATATGTTCAAGTTTTCTTACGTTATTTAGCACTGCGATTTAACATACCTGGCAGCTTGGCGGGATCACCCGCGTGATTTTCAAGTATGGCACCCACAGTATCAGATCAATTCCGGACCATTTTGTGTTAACAGTTGATATTTTATAGTTTGTTTCTGTTTCAATTCATTGTTAAGCTGGTGGAAATTGACTTGTACTAGAGATGTTATTTTGTCGTCAGCCAATAGCAGAGAATGGCCTAGAAATGAAAACATTTTACTTTCCAACTACCGTTGACAAATCAAGGTGATCAGAATATACCCTTAAAAATTCATGGTGATAGGAAACATGATGAATGGTATGGCTCTGAAGAAATAAATAAGAAGTGGTGAGCCTGAAGCCGAAAGCCTGGCTGAATCGATCCTAACTGCAATGTCATCAATGTACTAGATTAATGATTTGTTGGTCTGAAGATGAAGAATGACTTTACTTTAATGGTAGCCCACACTGTAATGCTAGTTAGCATCGACAGTGTGTAACATGGGTCACAGATTGTAAGATCAGTGACCAAAACAACCCCCATCTTTCATGCTCTCTACTGACGTGTTTGCCATGCCCTTTAAGGCAAAGAAAAACCTCGTAAACCAGGTGCCTGCAACTTAAGAAATGAAAAAAGGATAACAGTATAGAAAAACTAAAACACACTAGACATAAAAAAATGTATCTGTATACCTGGATCAGAGGACCGTCAAACTTTCAAACGGATTCAATCCCTTCCCCTTCATGAACTGTTGAATTTCATCACCACCTGTGCGCCTAAAAGAAAGAAGACAGAAATACTTAAGAATTACAACTTAAACTGCATATGCTCAAGTACATCGAATGGCATTTCCAGTTTGTCTAGCATCTGTCATCTTTTGCTGAAGGACTAGCAATTTTGGCATGTTTGTCATTATGGCTGCATTTCTTTGGGCGTTGACTGCCAAAGGAAACATTGAGGAGCGAACAGTAAAGACTCCTACAGATGCCAATAAGTTATTATAAAAGCAATGAGCCTGAATAGCACAATTTCACCTAATGCAATTATTGAATTTTGCCTGGCTAAATCGGTTGCCAACTGCAATGTCATCAACGTACTAGGTGAATCGATTTCTTGGTCTGAAGAAGAATGACTTTACTTCAATGGTGGCCCACACTGTAATGCTTGATAGCATTTGCAGTATGTAATATGGGTCACAGATTGTAAGATCAGCGAACCAAAACAACCCTCCATCTTTCATGCTCTCTACTGACGTGTTCGCCATACCCTTCAAGGCAAAGAAAAGACTCATCAACGCAGGTACCTGCAATTTAAGAAACGAAAAAATAGCAGTATTCATAAACTAAGACACACTGGATATAAAAAATGTATCTGTATACCTGGATCAGATCGTCAAATTTTTAATTGGATTCAATCCCTTCTCCTTCATGAACTGTTGAATTGTGATGAGCAGGATTAGATCATAAATGTGGAAAGCATACCGTGGTGGAACCATTTGTAGAGCGGAAATCTGACTGAACAGCGGCGGGCGGGCAGCCAATGTTTCTTTGTTGAAAAATTGAGCGGGAACTCCTAATAAGGCTGCGTTGCCTAAATTTTATTTAAAAAGATGAGTAAAATTAAAACAACTTAACAAGATTTGGTTGTGGATCTTTTGTTTGGCAAATAAAATGAATCAAGGAGAAAGGATTTTTGTGTCAACGCAACATCGATATGTTCAAGTTTTCTTACGTTATTTAGCACTGCGATTTAACATACCTGGCAGCTTGGCGGGATCACCCGCGTGATTTTCAAGTATGGCACCCACAGTATCAGATCAAATTCCGGACCATTTTGTGTTAACAGTTGATATTTTATAGTTTGTTTCTGTTTCAATTCATTGTTAAGCTGGTGGAAATTGACTTGTACTAGAGATGTTATTTTGTCGTCAGCCAATAGCAGAGAATGGCCTAGAAATGAAAACATTTTACTTTCCAACTACCGTTGACAAATCAAGGTGATCAGAATATACCCTTAAAAATTCATGGTGATAGGAAACATGATGAATGGTATGGCTCTGAAGAAATAAATAAGAAGTGGTGAGCCTGAAGCCAAAAGCCTGGCTGAATCGATCCTAACTGCAATGTCATCAATGTACTAGATTAAATGATTTGTTGGTCTGAAGATGAAGAATGACTTTACTTTAATGGTAGCCCACACTGTAATGCTAGTTAGCATCGACAGTGTGTAACATGGGTCACAGATTGTAAGATCAGTGAACCAAAACAACCCCCCATCTTTCATGCTCTCTACTGACGTGTTTGCCATGCCCTTTAAGGCAAAGAAAAACCTCGTAAACACAGGTGCCTGCAACTTAAGAAATGAAAAAAGGATAACAGTATAGAAAAACTAAAACACACTAGACATAAAAAATGTATCTGTATACCTGGATCAGAGGGACCGTCAAACTTTCAAACGGATTCAATCCCTTCCCCTTCATGAACTGTTGAATTTCATCACCATCTGTGCGCCTAAAAGAAAGAAGACAGAAATACTTAAGAATTACAACTTAAACTGCATATGCTCAAGTACATCGAATGGCATTTCCAGTTTGTCTAGCATCTGTCATCTTTTGCTGAAGGACTAGCAATTTTGGCATGTTTGTCATTATGGCTGCATTTCTTTGGGCGTTGACTGCCAAAGGAAACATTGAGGAGCCAACAGTAAAGACTCCTACAGATGCCAATAAGTTATTATAAAAGCAATGAGCCTGAATAGCAACAATTTCACCTAATGCAATTAATTGAATTTTGCCTGGCTAAATCGGTTGCCAACTGCAATGTCATCAACGTACTAGGTGAATCGATTTCTTGGTCTGAAGAAGAATGACTTTACTTCAATGGTGGCCCACACTGTAATGCTTGATAGCATTTGCAGTATGTAATATGGGTCACAGATTGTAAGATCAGCGAACCAAAACAACCCTCCATCTTTCATGCTCTCTACTGACGTGTTCGCCATACCCTTCAAGGCAAAGAAAAGACTCATCAACGCAGGTGCCTGCAATTTAAGAAACGAAAAAATAGCAGTATTCATAAACTAAGACACACTGGATATAAAAAATGTATCTGTATACCTGGATCAGATCGTCAAATTTTTAATTGGATTCAATCCCTTCTCCTTCATGAACTGTTGAATTGTGATGAGCAGGATTAGATCATAAATGTGGAAAGCATACCGTGGTGGAACATTTGTAGAGCGGAAATCTGACTGAACAGCGGCGGGCGGGCAGCCAATGTTTCTTTGTTGAAAAATTGAGCGGGAACTCCTAATAAGGCTGCGTTGCCTAAATTTTATTTAAAAAGATGAGTAAAATTAAAACAACTTAACAAGATTGGTTGTGGATCTTTGTTGGCAAATAAAATGAATCAAGGAGAAAGGATTTTTGTGTCAACGCAACATCGATATGTTCAAGTTTTCTTACGTTATTTAGCACTGCGATTTAACAAACCTGGCAGCTTGGCGGGATCACCCGCGTGATTTTCAAGTATGGCACCCACAGTATCAGATCAAATTCCGGACCATTTTGTGTTAACAGTTGATATTTTATAGTTTGTTTCGTATTTCAATTCATTGTTAAGCTGGTGGAAATTGACTTGTACTAGAGATGTTATTTTGTCGTCAGCCAATAGCAGAGAATGGCCTAGAAATGAAAACATTTTACTTTCCAACTACCGTTGACAAATCAAGGTGATCAGAATATACCCTTAAAAATTCATGGTGATAGGAAACATGAAGAATGGTATGGCTCTGAAGAAATAAATAAGAAGTGGTGAGCCTGAAGCCGAAAGCCTGGCTGAATCGGATCCTAACTGCAATGTCATCAATGTACTAGATTAAATGATTTGTTGGTCTGAAGACGAAGAATGACTTTACTTTAATAGTAGCCCACACTGTAATGCTAGTTAGCATCGACAGTGTGTAACATGGGTCACAGATTGTAAGATCAGTGAACCAAAACAACCCCCCATCTTTCATGCTCTCTACTGACGTGTTTGCCATGCCCTTTAAGGCAAAGAAAAACCTCGTAAACACAGGTGCCTGCAACTTAAGAAATGAAAAAAGGATAACAGTATAGAAAAACTAAAACACACTAGACATAAAAAATGTATCTGTATACCTGGATCAGAGGGACCGTCAAACTTTCAAACAGATTCAATCCCTTCCCCTTCATGAACTGTTGAATTTCATCACCATCTGTGTGCCTAAAAGAAAGAAGACAGAAATACTTAAGAATTACAACTTAAACTGCATATGCTCAAGTACATCGAATGGCATTTCCAGTTTGTCTAGCATCTGTCATCTTTTGCTGAAGGACTAGCAATTTTGGCATGTTTGTCATTATGGCTGCATTTCTTTGGGCGTTGACTGCCGAAGGAAACATTGTGGAGCGAACAGTAAAGACTCCTACAGATGCCAATAAGTTATTATAAAAGCAATGAGCCTGAATAGCAACAATTTCACCTAATGCAATTAATTGAATTTTACCTGGCTAAATCGGTTGCCAACTGCAATGTCATCAACATACTAGGTGAATCGATTTCTTGGTCTGAAGAAGAATGACTTTACTTCAATGGTAGCCCACACTGTAATGCTTGATAGCATTTGCAGTATGTAATATGGGTCACAGATTGTAAGATCAGTGAACCAAAACAACCCTCCATCTTTCATGCTCTCTACTGACGTGTTTGCCATACCCTTCAAGGCAAAGAAAAGACTCATCAACGCAGGTGCCTGCAATTTAAGAAACGAAAAAATAGCAGTATTCATAAACTAAGACACACTGGATATAAAAAATGTATCTGTATACCTGGATCAGATCGTCAAATTTTTAATTGGATTCAATCCCTTCTCCTTCATGAACTGTTGAATTGTGATGAGCAGGATTAGATCATAAATGTGGAAAGCATACCGTGGTGGAACCATTTGTAGAGCGGAAATCTGACTGAACAGCGGCGGGCGGGCAGCCAATGTTTCTTTGTTGAAAAATTGAGCGGGAACTCCTAATAAGGCTGCGTTGCCTAAATTTTATTTAAAAAGATGAGTAAAATTAAAACAACTTAACAAGATTTGGTTGTGGATCTTTTGTTGGCAAATAAAATGAATCAAGGAGAAAGGATTTTTGTGTCAACGCAACATCGATATGTTCAAGTTTTCTTACGTTATTTAGCACTGCGATTTAACAAACCTGGCAGCTTGGCGGGATCACCCGCGTGATTTTCAAGTATGGCACCCACAGTATCAGATCAAATTCCGGACCATTTTGTGTTAACAGTTGATATTTTATAGTTTGTTTCGTATTTCAATTCATTGTTAAGCTGGTGGAAATTGACTTGTACTAGAGATGTTATTTTGTCTTCAGCCAATAGCAGAGAATGGCCTAGAAATGAAAACATTTTACTTTCCAACTACCGTTGACAAATCAAGGTGATCAGAATATACCCTTAAAAATTCATGGTGATAGGAAACATGAAGAATGGTATGGCTCTGAAGAAATAAATAAGAAGTGGTGAGCCTGAAGCCGAAAGCCTGGCTGAATCGGATCCTAACTGCAATGTCATCAATGTACTAGAATAAATGATTTGTTGGTCTGAAGACGAAGAATGACTTTACTTTAATAGTAGCCCACACTGTAATGCTAGTTAGCATCGACAGTGTGTAACATGGGTCACAGATTGTAAGATCAGTGAACCAAAACAACCCCCCATCTTTCATGCTCTCTACTGACATGTTTGCCATGCCCTTTAAGGCAAAGAAAAACCTCGTAAACACAGGTGCCTGCAACTTAAGAAATGAAAAAAGGATAACAGTATAGAAAAACTAAAACACACTAGACATAAAAAATGTATCTGTATACCTGGATCAGAGGGACCGTCAAACTTTCAAACGGATTCAATCCCTTCCCCTTCATGAACTGTTGAATTTCATCACCATCTGTGCGCCTAAAAGAAAGAAGACAGAAATACTTAAGAATTACAACTTAAACTGCATATGCTAAAGTACATCGAATGGCATTTGCAGTTTGTCTAGCATCTGTCATCTTTTGCTGAAGGACTAGCAATTTTGGCATGTTTGTCATTATGGCTGCATTTCTTTGGGCGTTGACTGCTGAAGGAAACATTGTGGAGCGAACAGTAAAGACTCCTACAGATGCCAATAAGTTATTATAAAAGCAATGAGCCTCAATAGCAACAATTTCACCTAATGCAATTAATTGAATTTTACCTGGCTAAATCGGTTGCCAACTGCAATGTCATCAACGTACTAGGTGAATCGATTTCTTGGTCTGAAGAAGAATGACTTTACTTCAATGGTAGCCCACACTGTAATGCTTGATAGCATTTGCAGTATGTAATATAGGTCACAGATTGTAAGATCAGTGAACCAAAACAACCCTCCATCTTTCATGCTCTCTACTGACGTGTTTGCCATACCCTTCAAGGCAAAGAAAAGACTCATCAACGATGGTGCCTGCAATTTAAGAAACGAAAAAATAGCAGTATTGATAAACTAAGACACACTGGATATAAAAAATGTATCTGTATACCTGGATCAGAGGAACCGTAAAATTTTGAAACAGATTCAATCCCTTCTCCTTCATGGACTGTTGAATTTCATACGCCATCTGTGTGCCTTAAAGAAAGAAGAAAAGAAATATTTAAGAATTAGAACTTAAACTGCACATGCCCAAGTACATTGAATAGTATTTCCAGATTGCCCAGCATCTGTCATCTTTTGCCGAAGGACTGGCAATTCTGGCATGTTGTTTGTTATTTCTTTAGGCTTTGACTACTACAGGAAACATTAGGGAGAGAACGGTCAAGACTCCTATAGATGCCAATAAATTATAATAAAAGCAATGAGCCTGAATAACAAAAATTTAACCTAATGCAATTAATGTAATTTTGCCTGGCTGAATCGGTTCCTAACTGCAATATCAGCAGATTATACATACTAGGCTTAGTGATTTGTCGGTCTAAAGAAGAAGAATGACTTTACTTCAATGGTAGCCCACACTGTAATTCTAGTTAGCATCAACAGTGTGCAATATGGGTCGCAGATTATAAGATCAGTGAACCAAAACAAACCTTCATCTTTCGTGCTCTTTACTGAGGTGTTTGCCATGCCATTTAAGGCAAAGAAAAATCTCATTAACACAGGTGCCTGCAATTTAAGAAACCAATAAAAAAATAACAGTATTAATAAATTAAAACACACTGGATATAAAAAAAAGTATCTGTATACCTGGACAAGGGAAATCATCATATTTTTCAACAAATTCAATCCCTTCTCCTTGGTGAACTGTTGAATTTCTTCACTATCTGTCAATCAATGCGTCTTTAAGAAAGAAGAGAGAAATACTTAAGATTTACAACTTAAATTGCACATGCTCAAGTACATTGAATGGCATTTCCAGATTGCCCAGCATCTGTCATCTTTTGCCGAAGGACTAGAAATTCTTGCACATTGTTTGTTATTTCTTTGGGCTTTGACTACTACTGGAAACATTAGGGAGCGAACAGTCAAGACTCCTATAGATGCTAATAAATTAAAATAAAAGCAATGAGCCTGAACAGCAACAATTTTACCAAATGCTATTAATTTAATTTTGCCTGGCTAAATTGGTTGGTAACTGCAATGTCATCAATGTACTAGGTTAAGTGATTTGTCGGTCTGAAGTGCGTAACCAAAACCACCCAACATCTTTCAAGCTCTCTACTGAGGTGTTTGCCGTGCCCTTCCAGTTAAAGAAAAAACTCAGAAACACAGGTGCCTGCAATTTGAGAAATGAAAAAAGAATGAAGAACAGTATTGATAAACTTAAACACACTGGATATAAAAAATCTCTCTCTATACCTGGACCAGAGGAACTGTCAGATTTTTCAACACATTCAATTCACCAACTCTTTTCCTTGGTATACTGTTGAATTTCATTCTGTGCGGCTTAAAGAAAGAAGACAGAAATTCTTAAGAATTACAACTAAAACTGCATATACTCGTACGTAAATACATTGAATGGCATTTCCAGATTTTTTCAAATTTCCAGAGAGAAAGAGTTTTTGAATCTTACTTGTTGCACAGACTACGAAAAAAAATTATGCCTACTTTGAAATCTGTGCTTTTTGCAGCCATCATTGCCACCAACAATGTTTAAATTTAGTGAAAGAAAATATCCATGTTAGACAATTAAGATGGAAGAAACAGCGTTGCCAGATGGTTCGAGCAAGATAATTTGTAGCAGAGTCAGAGTCATAGAGAGGATGGTTCGCTAGCTATGGGAAAATTTCCCATAAGCCGTTGAGGCAACTTTTTGCCTCTGACACTATTGCCACCTAGCGGATAAGGGCGGGGCTTCTTGCACACATGACTCGCAGAAACCAATCAGGTTTCATAGCTTTGCGCTATACTTAATCACGGTTTCATATGTCCCGTCTGCTTAGCGCTTGTACAAAATAACTAGTTGAATGTTTTTCTGTTTTAACTTTGAAATATTTATGATTTTGAAAAGCATTTATTACTACTTTTATACTCATACAACACTCTCAATTTTTTATTTCTACTTTTTCACAACTTTTGGCTATCATTTGGTAGCGAAACGAAGAAGTCGCTACCATTTGGACGGAAAACCAGTCGATTTTAAAAAGTAGGGTAAAATAGATCATCTTCCATCTTGCTACCATTTGCGTTGATAGACTGGAAACCATTGAATAAAACGAAAAAAAGGATAGACTTGGGTGGGACTTGAACCCTTGATTCAATATCGCTGATGTCACCAGCCATGCTCTTTAACCACTAGACTATTTGCTATTGTCCTCTCCGTACATTTTTCTGGGATTGATCGATTAAAAAACTTTCTGCATGCATTTTTTCTTAGGTGGCAGCACTTTTACAGGCAAAAGGGGAGAACACGTGACTTCCCCAGCCTCCTACAAAGTCGTACCAACGGCTAATGGGAAATTTTCCCATAGTTTCCGAACCATCCTCTCTATGACTCCGTTTGTAGGATGATTTGTAGACTTTTCTTTTAATGATTAGGTTAATAGTAATCTTATGTGAAATAAAACAAGATTTTGAAATTTAGAAGCATTGTAGAAGAAAATAAAAATATTTAATTATAATCTGTTAAATTATAAAGATTCGCGAGCAATTTTTTATGTTAATTATTATGCAAATTAGCTAACTTCTAAACGGTACATCGTAGAACAATGGGACAAGTCTAGATCGACTCAGAATGTTAAAATTAGTCGGATTCCATGCATTTTAAGATTAATTTGTCAAAGATTCGTGAGTTATCGCCATTTTTCTAAGTTAATTATTATGCAAATTAGCTAACTTCTGAACGGTACATCGTAGAACAATGGGACAAGTCTAGATCGACGCAGAATCTCAAAATTTGTCGGATTCCATGCAATTTAAGATTAATTTGTCAAAGATTCGTGAGTTATCGCCATTTTTCTAAGTTAATTATTATGCAAATTAGCTAACTTCTGAACGGTACATCGTAGAACAATGGGACAAGTCTAGATCGACTCAGAATGTTAAAATTAGTCGGATTCCATGCATTTTAAGATTATTTGTCAAAGATTCGTGAGTTATCGCCATTTTTCTAAGTTATTATTATGCAAATTAGCTAACTTCTGAACGGTACATCGTAGAACAATGGGACAAGTCTAGATCGACTCAGAATGTTAAAATTAGTCGGATTCCATGCATTTTAAGATTAATTTGTCAAAGATTCGTGAGTTATCGCCATTTTTCTAAGTTAATTATTATGCAAATTAGCTAACTTCTGAACGGTACATCGTAGAACAATGGGACAAGTCTAGATCGACTCAGAATCTTAAAATTAGTAAGATCCATGCATTTTAAGATTAATTTGTCAAAGATTCGTGAGTTATCGCCATTTTTCTAAGTTAATTATTATGCAAATTAGCTAACTTCTGAACGGTACATCGTAGAACAATGGGACAAGTCTAGATCGACGCAGAATCTTAAAATTAGTAAGATTCCATGCATTTTAAGATTAATTTGTCAAAGATTCGTGAGTTATCGCCATTTTTCTAAGTTAATTATTATGCAAATTAGCTAACTTCTGAACGGTACATCGTAGAACAATGGGACAAGTCTAGATCGACTCAGAATGTTAAAATTAGTCGGATTCCATGCATTTTAAGATTAATTTGTCAAAGATTCGTGAGTTATCGCCATTTTTCTAAGTTAATTATTATGCAAATTAGCTAACTTCTGAACGGTACATCGTAGAACAATGGGACAAGTCTAGATCGACGCAGAATGTTAAAATTAGTCGGATTCCATGCATTTTAAGATTAATTTGTCAAAGATTCGTGAGTTATCGCCATTTTTCTAAGTTAATATTATGCAAATTAGCTAACTTCTGAACGGTACATCGTAGAACAATGGGACAAGTCTAGATCGACTCAGAATGTTAAAAAGTCTAATTGAAGTATTTTTGAGTGAAAATTTTGTATAATTTAGAAAAAAATAATAAAAACCATTAGGGGGTGGGGATAGGTTGTGTTGGAAAGGAAAGTTTTATCTCGCTACGGCAAAGACAGGGAAATATATCTAACTTTTGAACGGTACATAGTAGAACAATGGGACAAGTCTAGATCGACTCAGAATGTTAAAATTAGTCGGATTCCATGCATTTTAAGATTAATTGTCAAAGATTGTGAGTTATCGCCATTTTTCTAAGTTAATTATTATGCAAATTAGCTAACTTCTGAACGGTACATTGTAGAACAATGGGACAAGTCTAGATCGACTCAGAATGTTAAAATAGTCGGATTCCATGCATTTTAAGATTAATTTGTCAAAGATTCGTGAGTTATCGCCATTTTTCTAAGTTAATTATTATGCAAATTAGCTAACTTCTGAACGGTACATCGTAGAACAATGGGACAAGTCTAGATCGACTCAGAATGTTAAAATTAGTCAAATTCCATGCATTTTAAGATTAATTTGTCAAAGATTCGTGAGTTATCGCCATTTTTCTAAGTTAATTATTATGCAAATTAGCTAACTTCTGAACGGTACATCGTAGAACAATGGGACAAGTCTAGATCGACGCAGAATCTCAAAATTAGTAAGATTCCATGCATTTTAAGATTAATTTTTCAAAGATTCGTGAGTTATCGCCATTTTTCTAAGTTAATTATTATGCAAATTAGCTAACTTCTGAACGGTACATCGTAGAACAATGGGACAAGTCTAGATCGACTCAGAATCTTAAAATTAGTAAGATTCCATGCATTTTAAGATTAATTTGTCAAAGATTCGTGAGTTATCGCCATTTTTCTAAGTTAATTATTATGCAAATTAGCTAACTTCTGAACGGTACATCGTAGAACAATGGGACAAGTCTAGATCGACGCAGAATCTTAAAATTAGTAAGATTCCATGCATTTTAAGATTAATTTGTCAAAGATTCGTGAGTTATCGCCATTTTTCTAAGTTAATTATTATGCAAATTAGCTAACTTCTGAACGGTACATCGTAGAACAATGGGACAAGTCTAGATCGACTCAGAATGTTAAAATTAGTCGGATTCCATGCATTTTAAGATTAATTTGTCAAAGATTCGTGAGTTATCGCCATTTTTCTAAGTTAATTATTATGCAAATTAGCTAACTTCTGAACGGTACATCGTAGAACAATGGGACAAGTCTAGATCGACGCAGAATGTTAAAATTAGTCGGATTCCATGCATTTTAAGATTAATTTGTCAAAGATTCGTGAGTTATCGCCATTTTTCTAAGTTAATTATTATGCAAATTAGCTAACTTCTGAACGGTACATCGTAGAACAATGGGACAAGTCTAGATCGACGCAGAATGTTAAAATTAGTCGGATTCCATGCATTTTAAGATTAATTTGTCAAAGATTCGTGAGTTATCGCCATTTTTCTAAGTTAATTATTATGCAAATTAGCTAACTTCTGAACGGTACATCGTAGAACAATGGGACAAGTCTAGATCGACGCAGAATCTCAAAATTAGTAAGATTCCATGCATTTTAAGATTAATTTTCAAAGATTCGTGAGTTATCGCCATTTTTCTAAGTTAATTATTATGCAAATTAGCTAACTTCTGAACGGTACATCGTAGAACAATGGGACAAGTCTAGATCGACTCAGAATGTTAAAATTAGTCTAATTGAAGTATTTTTGAGTGAAAATTTTGTATAATTTAGAAAAAAATTAAAAAAAACCATTTAGGGGGTGGGGATAGGTTGTGTTGGAAAGGAAAGTTTTATCTCGCTACGGCAAAGACAGGGAAATATATCTAACTTTTGAACGGTACATCGTAGAACAATGGGACAAGTCTAGATCGACTCAGAATGTTAAAATTAGTCGGATTCCATGCATTTTAAGATTAATTTGTCAAAGATTCGTGAGTTATCGCCATTTTTCTAAGTTAATTATTATGCAAATTAGCTAACTTCTGAACGGTACATCGTAGAACAATGGGACAAGTCTAGATCGACGCAGAATGTTAAAATTAGTCGGATTCCATGCATTTTAAGATTAATTTGTCAAAGATTCGTGAGTTATCGCCATTTTTCTAAGTTAATTATTATGCAAATTAGCTAACTTCTGAACGGTACATCGTAGAACAATGGGACAAGTCTAGATCGACTCAGAATGTTAAAATTAGTCGGATTCCATGCATTTTAAGATTAATTTTTCAAAGATTCGTGAGTTATCGCCATTTTTCTAAGTTAAATATTATGCAAATTAGCTAACTTCTGAACGGTACATCGTAGAACAATGGGACAAGTCTAGATCGACTCAGAATGTTAAAATTAGTCTAATTGAAGTATTTTTGAGTGAAAATTTTGTATAATTTAGAAAAAAATTAATAAAAACCATTTAGGGGGTGGGGATTAGGTTGTGTTGGAAGGAAAGTTTTATCTCGCTACGGCAAAGACAGGGAAATATATCTAACTTTTGAACGGTACATCGTAGAACAATGGGACAAGTCTAGATCGACTCAGAATGTTAAAATTAGTCGGATTCCATGCATTTTAAGATTAATTTGTCAAAGATTTGTGAGTTATCGCCATTTTTCTAAGTTAATTATTATGCAAATTAGCTAACTTCTGAACGGTACATTGTAGAACAATGGGACAAGTCTAGATCGACTCAGAATGTTAAAATTAGTCGGATTCCATGCATTTTAAGATTAATTTGTCAAAGATTCGTGAGTTATCGCCATTTTTCTAAGTTAATTATTATGCAAATTAGCTAACTTCTGAACGGTACATCGTAGAACAATGGGACAAGTCTAGATCGACTCAGAATGTTAAAATTAGTCAAATTCCATGCATTTTAAGATTAATTTGTCAAAGATTCGTGAGTTATCGCCATTTTTCTAAGTTAATTATTATGCAAATTAGCTAACTTCTGAACGGTACATCGTAGAACAATGGGACAAGTCTAGATCGACGCAGAATCTCAAAATTAGTAAGATTCCATGCATTTTAAGATTAATTTTTCAAAGATTCGTGAGTTATCGCCATTTTTCTAAGTTAATTATTATGCAAATTAGCTAACTTCTGAACGGTACATCGTAGAACAATGGGACAAGTCTAGATCGACTCAGAATCTTAAAATTAGTCGGATTCCATGCATTTTAAGATTAATTTGTCAAAGATTCGTGAGTTATCGCCATTTTTCTAAGTTAATTATTATGCAAATTAGCTAACTTCTGAACGGTACATCGTAGAACAATGGGACAAGTCTAGATCGACGCAGAATCTTAAAATTAGTAAGATTCCATGCATTTTAAGATTAATTTGTCAAAGATTCGTGAGTTATCGCCATTTTTCTAAGTTAATTATTATGCAAATTAGCTAACTTCTGAACGGTACATCGTAGAACAATGGGACAAGTCTAGATCGACTCAGAATGTTAAAATTAGTCGGATTCCATGCATTTTAAGATTAATTTGTCAAAGATTCGTGAGTTATCGCCATTTTTCTAAGTTAATTATTATGCAAATTAGCTAACTTCTGAACGGTACATCGTAGAACAATGGGACAAGTCTAGATCGACGCAGAATGTTAAAATTAGTCGGATTCCATGCATTTTAAGATTAATTTGTCAAAGATTCGTGAGTTATCGCCATTTTTCTAAGTTAATTATTATGCAAATTAGCTAACTTCTGAACGGTACATCGTAGAACAATGGGACAAGTCTAGATCGACGCAGAATGTTAAAATTAGTCGGATTCCATGCATTTTAAGATTAATTTGTCAAAGATTCGTGAGTTATCGCCATTTTTCTAAGTTAATTATTATGCAAATTAGCTAACTTCTGAACGGTACATCGTAGAACAATGGGACAAGTCTAGATCGACTCAGAATCTCAAAATTAGTAAGATTCCATGCATTTTAAGATTAATTTTTCAAAGATTCGTGAGTTATCGCCATTTTTCTAAGTTAATTATTATGCAAATTAGCTAACTTCTGAACGGTACATCGTAGAACAATGGGACAAGTCTAGATCGACTCAGAATGTTAAAATTAGTCTAATTGAAGTATTTTTGAGTGAAAATTTTGTATAATTTAGAAAAAAATTAATAAAAACCATTTAGGGGGTGGGGATAGGTTGTGTTGGAAAGGAAAGTTTTATCTCGCTACGGCAAAGACAGGCAAATTATCTAACTTTTGAACGGTACATCGTAGAACAATGGGACAAGTCTAGATCGACTCAGAATGTTAAAATTAGTCGGATTCCATGCATTTTAAGATTAATTTGTCAAAGATTCGTGAGTTATCGCCATTTTTCTAAGTTAATTATTATGCAAATTAGCTAACTTCTGAACGGTACATCGTAGAACAATGGGACAAGTCTAGATCGACGCAGAATCTCAAAATTAGTAAGATTCCATGCATTTTAAGATTAATTTTTCAAAGATTCGTGAGTTATCGCCATTTTTCTAAGTTAATTATTATGCAAATTAGCTAACTTCTGAACGGTACATCGTAGAACAATGGGACAAGTCTAGATCGACGCAGAATCTCAAAATTAGTAAGATTCCATGCATTTTAAGATTAATTTTTCAAAGATTCGTGAGTTATCGCCATTTTCTAAAAGTTAATTATTATGCAAATTAGCTAACTTCTGAACGGTACATCGTAGAACAATGGGACAAGTCTAGATCGACTCAGAATGTTAAAATTAGTCGGATTCCATGCATTTTAAGATTAATTTGTCAAAGATTCGTGAGTTATCGCCATTTTTCTAAGTTAATTATTATGCAAATTAGCTAACTTCTGAACGGTACATCGTAGAACAATGGGACAAGTCTAGATCGACTCAGAATGTTAAAATTAGTCGGATTCCATGCATTTTAAGATTAATTTGTCAAAGATTCGTGAGTTATCGCCATTTTTCTAAGTTAATTATTATGCAAATTAGCTAACTTCTGAACGGTACATCGTAGAACAATGGGACAAGTCTAGATCGACTCAGAATGTTAAAATTAGTCTAATTGAAGTATTTTTGAGTGAAAATTTTGTATAATTTAGAAAAAAATTAATAAAAACCATTTAGGGGGTGGGGATAGGTTGTGTTGGAAGGAAAGTTTTATCTCGCTACGGCAAAGACAGGGAAATAACTAACTTTTGAACGGTACATCGTAGAACAATGGGACAAGTCTAGATCGACTCAGAATGTTAAAATTAGTCGGATTCCATGCATTTTAAGATTAATTTGTCAAAGATTGTGAGTTATCGCCATTTTTCTAAGTTAATTATTATGCAAATTAGCTAACTTCTGAACGGTAAATCGTAGAACAATGGGACAAGTCTAGATCGACTCAGAATATTAAAATTAGTCGGATTCCATGCATTTTAAGATTAATTTGTCAAAGATTCGTGAGTTATCGCCATTTTTCTAAGTTAATTATTATGCAAATTAGCTAACTTCTGAACGGTACATCGTAGAACAATGGGACAAGCTAGATCGACTCAGAATGTTAAAATTAGTCGGATTCCATGCATTTTAAGATTAATTTGTCAAAGATTCGTGAGTTATCGCCATTTTTCTAAGTTAATTATTATGCAAATTAGCTAACTTCTGAACGGTACATCGTAGAACAATGGGACAAGTCTAGATCGACTCAGAATGTTAAAATTAGTCGGATTCCATGCATTTTAAGATTAATTTGTCAAAGATTCGTGAGTTATCGCCATTTTTCTAAGTTAATTATTATGCAAATTAGCTAACTTCTGAACGGTACATCGTAGAACAATGGGACAAGCTAGATCGACTCAGAATGTTAAAATTAGTCGGATTCCATGCATTTTAAGATTAATTTGTCAAAGATTCGTGAGTTATCGCCATTTTTCTAAGTTAATTATTATGCAAATTAGCTAACTTCTGAACGGTACATCGTAGAACAATGGGACAAGTCTAGATCGACTCAGAATGTTAAAATTAGTCGGATTCCATGCATTTTAAGATTAATTTGTCAAAGATTCGTGAGTTATCGCCATTTTTCTAAGTTAATTATTATGCAAATTAGCTAACTTCTGAACGGTACATCGTAGAACAATGGGACAAGTCTAGATCGACTCAGAATGTTAAAATTAGTCTAATTGAAGTATTTTTGAGTGAAAATTTTGTATAATTTAGAAAAAAATTAATAAAAACCATTTAGGGGGTGGGGATAGGTTGTGTTGGAAAGGAAAGTTTTATCTCGCTACGGCAAAGACAGGGAAATATAACTAACTTTTGAACGGTACATCGTAGAACAATGGGACAAGTCTAGATCGACTCAGAATGTTAAAATTAGTCGGATTCCATGCATTTTAAGATTAATTTGTCAAAGATTTGTGAGTTATCGCCATTTTTCTAAGTTAATTATTATGCAAATTAGCTAACTTCTGAACGGTACATCGTAGAACAATGGGACAAGTCTAGATCGACTCAGAATATTAAAATTAGTCGGATTCCATGCATTTTAAGATTAATTTGTCAAAGATTCGTGAGTTATCGCCATTTTTCTAAGTTAATTATTATGCAAATTAGCTAACTTCTGAACGGTACATCGTAGAACAATGGGACAAGTCTAGATCGACTCAGAATGTTAAAATTAGTCGGATTCCATGCATTTTAGATTAATTTGTCAAAGATTCGTGAGTTATCGCCATTTTTCTAAGTTAATTATTATGCAAATTAGCTAACTTCTGAACGGTACATCGTAGAACAATGGGACAAGTCTAGATCGACTCAGAATGTTAAAATTAGTCGGATTCCATGCATTTTAAGATTAATTTGTCAAAGATTCGTGAGTTATCGCCATTTTTCTAAGTTAATTATTATGCAAATTAGCTAACTTCTGAACGGTACATCGTAGAACAATGGGACAAGTCTAGATCGACTCAGAATGTTAAAATTAGTCTAATTGAAGTATTTTTGAGTGAAAATTTTGTATAATTTAGAAAAAAATTAATAAAAACCATTTAGGGGGTGGGGATAGGTTGTGTTGGAAAGGAAAGTTTTATCTCGCTACGGCAAAGACAGGGAAATATAACTAACTTTTGAACGGTACATCGTAGAACAATGGGACAAGTCTAGATCGACTCAGAATGTTAAAATTAGTCGGATTCCATGCATTTTAAGATTAATTTGTCAAAGATTCGTGAGTTATCGCCATTTTTCTAAGTTAATTATTATGCAAATTAGCTAACTTCTGAACGGTACATCGTAGAACAATGGGACAAGTCTAGATCGACTCAGAATGTTAAAATTAGTCGGATTCCATGCATTTTAAGATTAATTTGTCAAAGATTCGTGAGTTATCGCCATTTTTCTAAGTTAATTATTATGCAAATTAGCTAACTTCTGAACGGTACATCGTTAGAACAATGGGACAAGTCTAGATCGA
>WJBH02000330.1:0-22108 GCA_013167095.2 Daphnia sinensis | reverse complement strand
ATTGAAAATGTTAACATAAACAAAGAGCGGATATCATAAGTGAAAAGGGAGTAACATAAGATAATAAAGTGTGGGCATGTCGAGTAAATATATTTGTAGGCCTTCGTTACACTGTATACAGATTGAATACACTATGTGTATATGAATGCACTATACTGTATACAGATTGAATACACTATGTGTATATGAATGCACTATACTGTATACAGATTGAATACACTATGTGTATATGAATGCACTATACTGTATACAGATTGAATACACTATGTGTATATGAATGCACTATACTGTATACAGATTGAATACACTATGTGTATATGAATGCACTATACTGTATACAGATTGAATACACTATGTGTATATGAATGCACTATACTGTATACAGATTAAATACACTATGTGTATATGAATGCACTATACTGTATACAGATTGAATACACTATGTGTATATGAAAGCACTATACTTTATACAGATTGAATACACTATGTGTATATGAATGCACTATATTGTATACAGATTGAATACACTATCTGTATATGAATGCACTATACTGTATACAGATTGAATACACTATCTGTACATGAATGCACTATACTGTATACAGATTCATACACTATCTGTATATGAATGCGCTATACTGTATAAATGTAGAATATAGATATTGGTTTTGAACCTTTTGCATGAAGGTATATAGATATAGCCTGTACACCTATAAAACTCATGGTATGATACTGTATACATTGAATACACTATGTGTATATGAATGCACTATACTGTATACAGATATAATACACTATGTGTATATGAATGCACTATACTGTATACAGATTGAATACACTATGTGTATATGAATGCACTATACTGTATACAGATTGAATACACTATGTGTATATGAATGCACTATACTGTATACAGATTGAATACACTATCTGTATATGAATGCACTATACTGTATACATGTAGAAGTATAGATATTGGTTTTGAACCTGTTTGCATGAAGGTATATAGATATAGCCTGTACAAATATGAAACTCATGGTATGATACTGTATACAGATTGAATACACTATGTGTATATGAATGCACTATACTGTATACAGATTGAATACACTATGTGTATATGAATGCACTATACTGTATACAGATTGAATACACTATGTGTATATGAATGCACTATACTGTATACAGATTGAATACACTATGTGTATATGAATGCACTATACTGTATACAGATTGAATACACTATGTGTATATGAATGCACTATATTGTATACAGATTGAATACACTATCTGTATATGAATGCACTATACTGTATACAGATTGAATACACTATCTGTATATGAATGCACTATACTGTATACAGATTGAATACACTATGTGTATATGAATTCACTATACTGTATACAGATATAATACACTATGTGTAAATGAATGCACTATACTGTATACAGATTGAATACACTATGTGTATGTGAATGCACTATACTGTATACAGATTGAATACACTATGTGTATATGAATGCACTATACTGTATACAGATTGAATACACTATGTGTATATGAATGCACTATACTGTATACAGATTGAATACACTATGTGTATATGAATGCACTATACTGTATACAGATTGAATACACTATGTGTATATGAATGCACTATACTGTATACAGATTGAATACACTATGTGTATATGAATGCACTATACTGTATACAGATTGAATACACTATCTGTATATGAATGCACTATACTGTATACATGTAGAAGTATAGATATTGGTTTTGAACCTGTTTGTATGAAGGTATATAGATATAGCCTGTACACATATAAAACTCATGGTATGATACTGTATACAGATTCAATACACTATGTGTATATGAATGCACTATACTTTATACAGATTGAATACACTATGTGTATATGAATGCACTATACTGTATACAGATTGAATACACTATGTGTATATGAATGCACTATACTGTATACAGATTGAATACACTATGTGTACATGAATGCACTATACTGTATACAGATTGAATACACTATCTGTATATGAATGCACTATACTGTATACATGTAGAAGTATAGATATTGGTTTTGAACCTTTTTGCATGAAGGTATATAGATATAGCCTGTACATCTATAAAACTCATGGTATGATACTGTATACAGATTGAATACACTATGTGTATATGAATGCACTATACTGTATACAGATTGAATACACTATGTGTAAATGAATGCACTATACTGTATACAGATTGAATACACTATGTGTATATGAATGCACTATACTGTATACAGATTGAATACACTATGTGTATATGAAGGCGCTATACTGTATTCAGATTGAATACACTATCTGTATATGAATGCACTATACTGTATACATGTAGAAGTATAGATATTGGTTTTGAATCTGTTTGTATGAAGGTATATAGATATAGCCTGTACACATATAAAACTCATGGTGTGATACTGTATACAGATTGAATACACTATGTCTATATGAATGCACTGTACTGTATACAGATTGAATACACTATGTGTAAATGAATGCACTATACTGTATACAGATTGAATACACTATGTGTATATGAATGCACTATACTGTATACAGATTGAATACCCTATGTGTATATGAATGCACTATACTGTATACAGATTGAATACACTATGTGAATATGAATGCACTATACTGTATACAGATTGAATACACTATGTGTATATGAATGCACTATACTGTATACAGATTGAATACACTATGTGTATATGAATGCACTATACTGTATACAGATTGAATACACTATGTGTATATGAATGCACTATACTGTATACAGATTGAATACACTATGTGTATATGAATGCACTATACTGTATACAGATTGAATACACTATCTGTATATGAATGCACTATACTGTATACATGTAGAAGTATAGATATTGGTTTTGAACCTGTTTGCATGAAGGTATATAGATATAGCCTGTACACATATAAACTCATGGTATGATACTGTATACAGATTGAATACACTATGTGTATATGAATGCACTATACTGTATACAGATTGAATACACTATGTGTATATGAATGCACTATACTGTATACAGATACGCTATGTGTATATGAATGCACTATACTGTATACAGATTGAATACACTATGTGTATATGAATGCACTATACTGTATACAGATTGAATACACTATGTGTATATGAATGCACTATACTGTATACAGATTGAATACACTATGTGTATATGAATGCACTATACTGTATACAGATTGAATACACTATCTGTATATGAATGCACTATACTGTATACAGATTGAATACACTATGTGTATATGAATGCACTATACTGTATACAGATTGAATACACTATGTGTATATGAATGCACTATACTGTATACATGTAGAAGTATAGATATTGGTTTTGAACCTGTTTGCATGACGGTATATAGATATAGCCTGTACACATATAAAACTCATGGTATGATACTGTATACAGATTGAATACACTATGTGTATATGAATGCACTATACTGTATACAGATTGAATACACTATGTGTATATGAATGCACTATACTGTATACAGATTGAATACACTATGTGTATATGAATGCACTATACTGTATACAGATTGAATACACTATGTGTATATGAATGCACTATACTGTATACAGATTGAATACACTATGTGTATATGAATGCACTATACTGTATACAGATTGAATACACTATGTGTATATGAATGCACTATACTGTATACAGATCGAATACACTATGTGTATATGAATGCACTATACTGTATACAGATTGAATACACTATGTGTATATGAATGCACTATACTGTATACAGATTGAATACACTATGTGTATATGAATGCACTATACTGTATACATGTAGAATTATAGATATTGGTTTTGATCTGTTTGCATGAAGGTATATAGATATAGCCTGTACACCTATAAAACTCATGGTATGATACTGTATACAGATTGAATACACTATGTGTATATGAATGCACTATACTGTATACAGATTGAATACACTATGTGTATATGAATGCATTATACTGTATACAGATTGAATACACTATGTGTATATGAATGCACTATACTGTATACAGATTGAATACACTATGTGTATATGAATGCACTATACTGTATACAGATTGAATACACTATGTGTATATGAATGCACTATACTGTATACAGATTGAATACACTATCTGTATATGAATGCACTATACTGTATACAGATTGAATACACTATGTGTATATGAATGCACTATACTGTAGTATACTGTATACAGATGAATACACTATGTGTATATGAATGCACTATACTGTATACATGTAGAAGTATAGATATTGGTTTTGAACCTGTTTGCATGAAGGTATATAGATATAGCCTGTACACATATAAAACTCATGGTATGATACTGTATACAGATTGAATACACTATGTGTATATGAATGCACTATACTGTATACATTGAATACACTATGTGTATATGAATGCACTATACTGTATACAGATTGAATACACTATGTGTATATGAATGCACTATACTGTATACAGATTGAATACACTATGTGTATATGAATGCACTATACTGTATACAGATCGAATACACTATGTGTATATGAATGCACTATACTGTATACAGATTGAATACACTATGTGTATATGAAGGCACTATACTGTATACAGATTGAATACACTATGTGTATATGAATGCACTATACTGTATACAGATTGAATACACTATGTGTATATGAATGCACTATACTGTATACAGATTGAATACACTATGTGTATATGAATGCACTATACTGTATACATGTAGAAGTATAGATATTGGTTTTGAACCTGTTTGCATGAAGGTATATAGATATAGCCTGTACACATATAAAACTCATGGTATGATACTGTATACAGATTGAATACACTATGTGTATATGAATGCACTATACTGTATACAGATTGAATACACTATGTGTATATGAATGCACTATACTGTATACAGATTGAATACACTATGTGTATATGAATGCACTATACTGTATACAGATTGAATACACTATGTGTATATGAATGCACTATACTGTATACAGATCGAATACACTATGTGTATATGAATGCACTATACTGTATACAGATTGAATACACTATGTGTATATGAATGCACTATACTGTATACAGATTGAATACACTATGTGTATATGAATGCACTATACTGTATACATGTAGAATTATAGATATTGGTTTTGAATCTGTTTGCATGAAGATATATAGATATACCTGTACACCTATAAAACTCATGGTATGATACTGTATACAGATTGAATACACTATGTGTATATGAATGCACTATACTGTATACAGATTGAATACACTATGTGTATATGAATGCACTATACTGTATACAGATTGAATACACTATGTGTATATGAATGCACTATACTGTATACAGATTGAATACACTATGTGTATATGAATGCACTATACTGTATACAGATTGAATACACTATGTGTATATGAATGCACTATACTGTATACAGATTGAATACACTATCTGTATATGAATGCACTATACTGTATACAGATTGAATACACTATGTGTATATGAATGCACTATACTGTATACAGATTGAATACACTATCTGTATATGAATGCACTATACTGTATACATGTAGAAGTATAGATATTGGTTTTGACCTGTTTGCATGAAGGTATATAGATATAGCCTGTACACATATAAAACTCATGGTATGATACTGTATACAGATTGAATACACTATGTGTATATGAATGCACTATACTGTATACAGATTGAATACACTATGTGTATATGAATGCACTATACTGTATACAGATTGAATACACTATGTGTATATGAATGCACTATACTGTATACAGATTCAATACACTATGTGTATATGAATGCACTATACTGTATACAGATTGAATACACTATGTGTATATGAATGCACTATACTGTATACAGATTGAATACACTATGTGTATATGAATGCACTATACTGTATACAGATTGAATACACTATGTGTATATGAATGCACTATACTGTATACAGATTGAATACACTATTTGTATATGAATGCACTATACTGTATACAGATTGAATACACTATGTGTATATGAATGCACTATACTGTATACAGATTGAATACACTATGTGTATATGAATGCACTATACTGTATACAGATTGAATACACTTTGTGTATATGACTGCACTATACTGTATACAGATTGAATACACTATGTGTATATGAATGCACTATACTGTATACAGATTGAATACACTATCTGTATATGAATGCACTATACTGTATACATGTAGAAGTATAGATATTGGTTTTGAACCTGTTTGCATGAAGGTATATAAATATAGCCTGTACACATATAAAACTCATGGTATGATACTGTATACAGATTGAATACACTATGTGTATATGAATGCACTATACTGTATACAGATTGAATACACTATGTGTATATGAATGCACTATACTGTATAAATGTAGAAGTATAGATATTGGTTTTGAACCTGTTTGCATGAAGGTATATAGATATAGCCTGTACACATATAAAATCATGGTATGATACTGTATACAGATTGAATACACTATGTGTATATGAATGCACTATACTGTATACAGATTGAATACACTATGTGTATATGAATGCACTATACTGTATACAGATTGAATACACTATGTGTATATGAATGCACTATACTGTATACAGATTGAATACACTATGTGTATATGAATGCACTATACTGAATACAGATTGAATACACTATGTGTATATGACTGCACTATACTGTATACAGATTGAATACACTATGTGTATATGAATGCACTATACTGTATACAGATTGAATACACTATGTGTATATGAATGCACTATACTGTATACAGATTGAATACACTATCGGTATATGAATGCACTATACTGTATACATGTAGAAGTACAGATATTGGTTTTGAACCTGTTTGCATGAAGGTA
Source organism: Daphnia sinensis (assembly GCA_013167095.2). Classification (NCBI taxonomy): domain Eukaryota; kingdom Metazoa; phylum Arthropoda; class Branchiopoda; order Diplostraca; family Daphniidae; genus Daphnia; species Daphnia sinensis. The sequence continues at coordinate 15,063 of WJBH02000330.1, read as the reverse complement.
TATAGATATAGCCTGTACACATATAAAACTCATGGTATGATACTGTATACAGATTGAATACACTATGTGTATATGAATGCACTATACTGTATACAGATATAATACACTATGTGTATATGAATGCACTATACTGTATACAGATTGAATACACTATGTGTATATGAATGCACTATACTGTATACAGATTGAATACACTATGTGTATATGAATGCACTATACTGTATACAGATTGAATACACTATGTGTATATGAATGCACTATACTGTATACAGATTGAATACACTATGTTATGAATGCACTATACTGTATACAGATTGAATACACTATCTGTATATGAATGCACTATACTGTATACAGATTGAATACACTATCTGTATATGAATGCACTATACTGTATACAGATTGAATACACTATCTGTATATGAATGCACTATACTGTATACATGTAGAAGTATAGATATTGGTTTTGAACCTGTTTGTATGAAGTAATAGATATAGCCTGTACACATATAAAACTCATGGTATGATACTGTATACAGATTGAATACACTATGTGTATATGAATGCACTATACTGTATACAGATTGAATACACTATGTGTATATGAATGCACTATACTGTATACAGATTGAATACACTATGTGTATATGAATGCACTATACTGTATACAGATTGAATACACTATCTGTATATGAATGCACTATACTATATACAGATTGAATACACTATGTGTATATGAATGCACTATACTGTATACAGATTGAATACACTATGTGTATATGAAAGCACTATACTTTATACAGATTGAATACACTATGTGTATATGAATGCACTATACTGTATACAGATTGAATACACTATGTGTATATGAATGCACTATACTGTATACAGATTGAATACGCTATGTGTATATGAATGCACTTTACTGTATACAGATTGAATACACTATCCTTATATGAATGCACTATACTGTATACATGTAGAAGTATAGATATTGGTTTTGAACCTGTTTGCATGAAGGTATATAGATATAGCCTGTACACCTATAAAACTCATGGTATGATACTGTATACAGATTGAATACACTATGTGTATATGAATGCACTATACTGTATACAGATTGAATACACTATGTGTATATGAATGCACTATATTGTATACAGATTAAATACACTATCTGTATATGAATGCACTATACTGTATACAGATTGAATACACTATGTGTATATGAATGCACTATACTGTATACAGATTGAATACACTATGTGTATATGAATGCACTATACTGTATACAGGTAGAAGTATAGATATTGGTTTTGAACCTTTTTGTGAAGGTATATAGATATAGCCTGTACACATATAAAACTCATGGTATGATACTGTATACAGATTGAATACACTATGTGTATATGAATGCACTATACTGTATACAGATTCAATACACTATGTGTATATGAATGCACTATACTGTATACAGATTGAATACACTATGTGTATTTGAATGCACTATACTGTATACAGATTGAATACACTATGTGTATATAAATGCACTATACTGTATACAGATTGAATACACTATGTGAATATGAATGCACTATACTGTATACAGATTGAATACACTATGTGTATATGAAGGCACTATACTGTATACAGATTGAATACACTATGTGTATATGAATGCACTATACTGTATACAGATTGAATAAACAATGTGTATATGAATGCACTATACTGTATACAGATTGAATACACTATCTGTATATGAATGCACTATACTGTATACAGATTGAATACACTATGTGTATATGAATGCACTATACTGTATACAGATTGAGTACACTATCTGTATATGAATGCACTATACTGTATACATGTAGAAGTATAGATATTGGTTTTGAACCTGTTTGCATGAAGGTATATAGATATAGCCTGTACACATATAAAACTCATGGTATGATTCTTATACAGATTGAATAACTATGTGTATATGAATGCACTATACTGTATACAGATTGAATAAACTATGTGTATATGAATGCACTATACTGTATACAGATTGAATACACTATCTGTATATGAATGCACTATACTGTATACAGATTGAATACACTATCTGTATATGAATGCGCTATACTGTATACATGTAGAAGTATAGATATTGGTTTTGAACCTTTTTGCATGAAGGTATATAGATATAGCCTGTACACCTATAAAACTCATGGTATGATACTGTATACAGATTGAATACACTATGTGTATATGAATGCACTATACTGTATACAGATTGAATACACTATGTGTATATGAATGCACTATACTGTATACAGATTGAATACACTATTCATATACACATAGTGTATTGAATCTGTATACAGTATAGTGCATTCATATGCACATAGTGTATTCAATCTGTATACAGTATCATACCATGAGTTTTATATGTGTACAGGCTATATCTATATATCTTCATGCAAACAGGTTCAAAATCAATATCTATACTTCTACACGTATACAGTATAGTGCATTCATATACACATAGTGTATTGAATCTGTATACAGTATAGTGCATTCATATACACATAGTGTATTCGATCTGTATACAGTATAGTGCATTCATATACACATAGTGTATTGAATCTGTATACAGTATAGTGCATTCATATACACTAGTGTATTGAATGTATACGGTATAGTGCATTCATATACACATAGTGTATTCGATCTGTATACGGTATAGTGCATTCATATACACATAGTGTATTGAATCTGTATACAGTACAGTGCATTCATATACACATAGTGTATTCGATCTGTATACTGTATACAGATTCAATACACATTGAATACACTATCTGTATATGAATGCGCTATACTGTATACATGTAGAAGTATAGATATTGGTTTTGAACCTTTTTGCATGAAGGTATATAGATATAGCCTGTACACCTATAAAACTCATGGTATGATACTGTATACAGATTGAATACACTATGTGTATATGAATGCACTATACTGTATACAGATTGAATACACTATGTGTATATGAATGCACTATACTGTATACAGATTGAATACACTATGTGTATATGAATGCACTATACTGTATACAGATTGAATACACTATGTGTATATGAATGCACTATACTATATACCGATTGAATACACTATGTGTATTTGAATGCACTATACTGTATACAGATTGAATACACTATGTGTATATGAAGCCACTATACTGTATACATATTGAATATACTATATGTATATGAACGCACTATACTGTATACATGTAGAAGTATAGATATTGGTGTTGAACCTGTTTGTATGAAGGTATATAGATATAGGCTGTACACATATAAAACTCATGGTATGATACTGTATACAGATTGAATACACTATGTGTATATGAATGCACTATACTGTATACAGATTGAATACACTATGTGTATATGAATGCACTATACTGTATACAAATTGAATACACTATGTGTATATGAATGCACTATACTGTATACAGATTGAATACACTATGTGTATATGAATGCACTATACTGTATACAGATTGAATACACTATGTGTATATGAATGCACTATACTTTATACAGATTGAATACACTATGTGTATATGAATGCACTATATTGTATACAGATTGAATACACTATCTGTATATGAATGCACTATACTGTATACAGATTGAATACACTATGTGTATATGAATGCACTATACTGTATACAGATTGAATACACTATCTGTATATGAATGCACTATACTGTATACATGTAGAAGTATAGATATTGGTTTTGAACCTTTTTGCATGAAGGTATATAGATATAGCCTGTACACCTATAAAACTCATGGTATGATACTGTATACAGATTGAATACACTATGTGTATATGAATGCACTATACTGTATACAGATATAATACACTATGTGTAAATGAATGCACTATACTGTATACAGATTGAATACACTATGTGTATATGAATGCACTATACTGTATACAGATTGAATACACTATGTGTATATGAATGCACTATACTGTATACAGATTGAATACACTATGTTTATATGAATGCACTATACTGTATACAGATTGAATACACTATGTGTATATGAATGCACTATACTGTATACAGATTGAATACACTATGTGTATATGAATGCACTATACTGTATACAGATTGAATACACTATGTGTATATGAATGCACTATACTGTATACATGTAGAAGTATAGATATTGGTTTTGAACCTGTTTGTATGAAGGTATATATATAGCCTGTACACATATAAAACTCATGGTATGATACTGTATACAGATTGAATACACTATGTGTATATGAATGCACTATACTGTATACAGATCGAATACACTATGTGTATATGAATGCACTATACTGTATACAGATTGAATACACTATGTGTATATGAATGCACTATACTGTATACAGATTGAATACACTATCTGTATATGAATGCACTATACTGTATACAGATTGAATACACTATGTGTATATGAATGCACTATACTGTATACAGATTGAATACACTATGTGTATATGAATGCACTATACTGTATACAGATTGAATACACTATGTGTATATGAATGCACTATACTGTATACAGATTGAATACACTATGTGTATATGAATGCACTATACTGTATACAGATTGAATACGCTATGTGTATATGAATGCACTATACTGTATACAGATTGAATACACTATGTGTATATGAATGCACTATACTGTATACATGTAGAAGTATAGATATTGGTTTTGAACCTGTTTGCATGAAGGTATATAGATATAGCCTGTACACCTATAAAACTCATGGTATGATACTGTATACAGATTGAATACACTATGTGTATATGAATGCACTATACTGTATACAGATTGAATACACTATGTGTATATGAATGCACTATACTGTATACAGATTAAATACACTATCTGTATATGAATGCACTATACTGTATACAGATTGAATACACTATCTGTATATGAATGCACTATACTGTATACAGATTGAATACACTATCTGTATATGAATGCGCTATACTGTATACAGGTAGAAGTATAGATATTGGTTTTGAACCTTTTTGCATGAAGGTATATAGATATAGCCTGTACACCTATAAAACTCATGGTATGATACTGTATACAGATTGAATACACTATGTGTATATGAATGCACTATACTATATACAGATTCAATACACTATGTGTATATGAATGCACTATACTGTATACAGATTGAATACACTATGTGTATTTGAATGCACTATACTGTATACAGATTGAATACACTATGTGTATATGAATGCACTATACTGTATACAGATTGAATACACTATGTGAATATGAATGCACTATACTGTATACAGATTGAATACACTATGTGTATATGAATGCACTATACTGTATACAGATTGAATACACTATGTGTATATGAATGCACTATACTGTATACAGATTGAATAAACTATGTGTATATGAATGCACTATACTGTATACAGATTGAATACACTATGTGTATATGAATGCACTATACTGTATACAGATTGAATACACTATGTGTATATGAATGCACTATACTGTATACAGATTGAGTACACTATGTGTATATGAATGCACTATACTGTATACATGTAGAAGTATAGATATTGGTTTTGAACCTGTTTGCATGAGGTATATAGATATAGCCTGTACACATATAAAACTCATGGTATATTCTTATACAGATTGAATACACTATGTGTATATGAATGCACTATACTGTATACAGATTGAATACACTATGTGTATATGAATGCACTATACTGTATACAGATTGAATACACTATCTGTATATGAATGCACTATACTGTATACAGATTGAATACACTATCTGTATATGAATGCACTATACTGTATACATGTAGAAGTATAGATATTGGTTTTGAACCTTTTTGCATGAAGGTATATAGATATAGCCTGTACACCTATAAAACTCATGGTATGATACTGTATACAGATTGAATACACTATGTGTATATGAATGCACTATACTGTATACAGATTGAATACACTATGTGTATATGAATGCACTATACTGTATACAGATTGAATACACTATGTGTATGTGAATGCACTATACTGTATACAGATTGAATACACTATGTGTATATGAATGCACTATACTGTATACAGATTGAATACACTATGTGTATTTGAATGCACTATACTGTATACAGATTGAATACACTATGTGTATATGAAGGCACTATACTGTATACAGATTGAATATACTATCTGTATATGAATGCACTATACTGTATACATGTAGAAGTATAGATATTGGTGTTGAACCTGTTTGTATGAAGGTATATAGATATAGGCTGTACACATATAAAACTCATGGTATGATACTGTATACAGATTGAATACACTATGTGTATATGAATGCACTATACTGTATACAGATTGAATACACTATGTGTATATGAATGCACTATACTGTATACAAATTGAATACACTATGTGTATATGAATGCACTATACTGTATACAAATTGAATACACTATGTGTATATGAATGCACTATACTGTATACAGATTGAATACACTATGTGTATATGAATGCACTATACTGTATACAGATTGAATACACTATGTGTATATGAAAGCACTATACTTTATACAGATTGAATACACTATGTGTATATGAATGCACTATATTGTATACAGATTGAATACACTATCTGTATATGAATGCACTATACTGTATACAGATTGAATACACTATCTGTACATGAATGCACTATACTGTATACAGATTGAATACACTATCTGTATATGAATGCGCTATACTGTATACATGTAGAAGTATAGATATTGGTTTTGAACCTTTTTGCATGAAGGTATATAGATATAGCCTGTACACCTATAAAACTCATGGTATGATACTGTATACAGATTGAATACACTATGTGTATATGAATGCACTATACTGTATACAGATATAATACACTATGTGTAAATGAATGCACTATACTGTATACAGATTGAATACACTATGTGTATGTGAATGCACTATACTGTATACAGATTGAATACACTATGTGTATATGAATGCACTATACTGTATACAGATTGAATACACTATGTGTATATGAATGCACTATACTGTATACAGATTGAATACACTATCTGTATATGAATGCACTATACTGTATACATGTAGAAGTATAGATATTGGTTTTGAACCTGTTTGTATGAAGGTATATAGATATAGCCTGTACACATATAAAACTCATGGTATGATACTGTATACAGATTCAATACACTATGTGTATATGAATGCACTATACTTTATACAGATTGAATACACTATGTGTATATGAATGCACTATACTGTATACAGATTGAATACACTATGTGTATATGAATGCACTATACTGTATACAGATTGAATACACTATCTGTACATGAATGCACTATACTGTATACAGATTGAATACACTATCTGTATATGAATGCGCTATACTGTATACATGTAGAAGTATAGATATTGGTTTTGAACCTTTTTGCATGAAGGTATATAGATATAGCCTGTACACCTATAAAACTCATGGTATGATACTGTATACAGATTGAATACACTATGTGTATGTGAATGCACTATACTGTATACAGATTGAATACACTATGTGTAAATGAATGCACTATACTATATACCGATTGAATACACTATGTGTATATGAATGCACTATACTGTATACAGATTGAATACACTATGTGTATATGAAGGCACTATACTGTATACAGATTGAATACACTATCTGTATATGAATGCACTATACTGTATACATGTAGAAGTATAGATATTGGTTTTGAATCTGTTTGTATGAAGGTATATAGATATAGCCTGTACACATATAAAACTCATGGTGTGATACTGTATACAGATTGAATACACTATGTGTATATGAATGCACTGTACTGTATACAGATTGAATACACTATGTGTAAATGAATGCACTATACTGTATACAGATTGAATACACTATGTGTATATGAATGCACTATACTGTATACAGATTGAATACACTATGTGTATATGAATGCACTATACTGTATACAGATTGAATACACTATGTGAATATGAATGCACTATACTGTATACAGATTGAATACACTATGTGTATATGATGCACTATACTGTATACAGATTGAATACACTATGTGTATATGAATGCACTATACTGTATACAGAATGAATACACTATGTGTATATGAATGCACTATACTGTATACAGATTGAATACACTATGTGTATATGAATGCACTATACTGTATACAGATTGAATACACTATGTGTATATGAATGCACTATACTGTATACATGTAGAAGTATAGATATTGGTTTTGAACCTGTTTGCATGAAGGTATATAGATATAGCCTGTACACATATAAAACTCATGTATGATACTGTATACAGATTGAATACACTATGTGTATATGAATGCACTATACTGTATACAGATTGAATACACTATGTGTATATGAATGCACTATACTGTATACAGATTGAAACCCTATGTGTATATGAATGCACTATACTGTATACAGATTGATACACTATGTGTATATGAATGCACTATACTGTATACAGATTGAATACACTATGTGTATATGAATGCACTATACTGTATACAGATTGAATACACTATGGTGTATATGAATGCACTATACTGTATACAGATTGATACACTATGTGTATATGAATGCACTATACTGTATACAGATTGAATACACTATGTGTATATGAATGCACTATACTGTATACAGATTGAATACACTATGGTATATGAATGCACTATACTGTATACATGTAGAAGTATAGATATTGGTTTTGAACCTGTTTGCATGAAGTATATAGATATAGCCTGTACACATATAAACTCATGGTATGATACTGTATACAGATTGAATACACTATGTGTATATGATGCACTATACTGTATACAGATTGAATACACTATGTGTATATGAAGCACTATACTGTATACAGATGAATACACTATGTGTATATGAATGCACTATACTGTATACAGATTGAATACCTATGTGTATATGAATGCACTATACTGTATACAGATCGAATACACTATGTGTATATGAATGCACTATACTGTATACAGATTGAATACACTATGTGTATATGAAGGCACTATACTGTATACAGATTGAATACACTATCTGTATATGAATGCACTATACTGTATACATGTAGAATTATAGATATTGGTTTTGATCTGTTTGCATGAAGTATATAGATATAGCCTGTACACCTATAAAACTCATGGTATGATACTGTATACAGATTGAATACACTATGTGTATATGAATGCACTATACTGTATACAGATTGAATACACTATGTGTATGAATGCATTATACTGTATACAGATTAATACACTATGTGTATATGAATGCACTATACTGTATACAGATTGAATACACTATGTGTATATGAATGCACTATACTGTATACAGATTTATACACTATGTGTATATGACTGCACTATACTGTATGCAGATTGAATACACTATCTGTATATGAATGCCTATACTGTATACAGATTGATACACTATGTGTATATGAATGCACTATACTGTATACAGATTGAATACACTATCTGTATATGAATGCACTATACTGTATACATGTAGAAGTATAGATATTGGTTTTGAACCTGTTTGCATGAAGGTATATATATATAGCCTGTACACATATAAAACTCATGGTATGATACTGTATACAAATTGAATACACTATGTGTATATGAATGCACTATACTGTATACAGATTGAATACACTATGTGTATATGAATGCACTATACTGTATACAGATTGAATACACTATGTGTATATGAATGCACTATACTGTATCAGATTGAATACACTATGTGTATATGAATGCACTATACTGTATACAGATTGAATACACTATGTGTATATGAATGCACTATACTGTATACAGATTGAATACACTATGTGTATATGAATGCACTATACTGTATACAGATTGAATACACTATCTGTATATGAATGCACTATACTGTATACATGTAGAAGTATAGATATTGGTTTTGAACCTGTTTGCATGAAGGTATATAGATATAGCCTGTACACATATAAAACTCATGGTATGATACTGTATACAGATTGAATACACTATGTGTATATGAATGCACTATACTGTATACAGATTGAATACACTATGTGTATATGAATGCACTATACTGTATACAGATTGAATACACTATGTGTATATGAATGCACTATACTGTATACAGATTGAATACACTATGTGTATATGAATGCACTATACTGTATACAGATCGAATACACTATGTGTATATGAATGCACTATACTGTATACAGATTGAATACACTATGTGTATATGAAGGCACTATACTGTATACAGATTGAATACACTATCTGTATATGAATGCACTATACTGTATACATGTAGAATTATAGATATTGGTTTTGAATCTGTTTGCATGAAGGTATATAGATATAGCCTGTACACCTATAAAACTCATGGTATGATACTGTATACAGATTGAATACACTATGTGTATATGAATGCACTATACTGTATACAGATTGAATACACTATGTGTATATGAATGCATTATACTGTATACAGATTGAATACACTATGTGTATATGAATGCACTATACTGTATACAGATTGAATACACTATGTGTATATGAATGCACTATACTGTATACAGATTTAATACACTATGTGTATATGACTGCACTATACTGTATGCAGATTGAATACACTATCTGTATATGAATGCACTATACTGTATACAGATTGAATACACTATGTGTATATGAATGCACTATACTGTATACAGATTGAATACACTATCTGTATATGAATGCACTATACTGTATACATGTAGAAGTATAGATATTGGTTTTGAACCTGTTTGCATGAAGGTATATAGATATAGCCTGTACACATATAAACTCATGGTATGATACTGTATACAGATTGAATACACTATGTGTATATGAATGCACTATACTGTATACAGATTGAATACACTATGTGTATATGAATGCACTATACTGTATACAGATTGAATACACTATGTGTATATGAATGCACTATACTGTATACAGATTGAATACACTATGTGTATATGAATGCACTATACTGTATACAGATCGAATACACTATGTGTATATGAATGCACTATACTGTATACAGATTGAATACACTATGTGTATATGAAGGCACTATACTGTATACAGATTGAATACACTATCTGTATATGAATGCACTATACTGTATACATGTAGAATTATAGATATTGGTTTTGAATCTGTTTGCATGAAGGTATATAGATATAGCCTGTACACCTATAAAACTCATGGTATGATACTGTATACAGATTGAATACACTATGTGTATATGAATGCACTATACTGTATACAGATTGAATACACTATGTGTATATGAATGCATTATACTGTATACAGATTGAATACACTATGTGTATATGAATGCACTATACTGTATACAGATTGAATACACTATGTGTATATGAATGCACTATACTGTATACAGATTTAATACACTATGTGTATATGACTGCACTATACTGTATACAGATTGAATACACTATCTGTATATGAATGCACTATACTGTATACAGATTGAATACACTATGTGTATATGAATGCACTATACTGTATACAGATTGAATACACTATCTGTATATGAATGCACTATACTGTATACATGTAGAAGTATAGATATTGGTTTTGAACCTGTTTGCATGAAGGTATATAGATATAGCCTGTACACATATAAAACTCATGGTATGATACTGTATACAAATTGAATACACTATGTGTATACACTACCCGCCAAAAGAATTGGCTCACCCATGTCCAATTTGGGTGTTTTAACCCGCGAGAGATAGGCCTAACGGTCTCTCTCGCGGAATTTTTTTTAGTATATTAATTATGCTCGTAAATTTATCGGGTTTGTTGCATTCGAAAGCTAATGCAATATACTTTATCCTCTAATTTTTAATTTAAAATTCATTCACGAATTCTATAAAATATTTGATAGTTTTTAAATATTGGATCACCCCTAAGACAGCCGCTTTGGCTGTCCCTACCCGCGGCATAGCCTTTGGGTATGGCGGTGGCAAAAATTGGAGGGAATATTCATTTTTCTCACTTTGTTCTCCAATTTTTGCCACCCCCATGCCCAAAGGCTATGCCACAGGTAGGGACAGCAAAAGCGGCTGTCTTGGGGGTGATCCAATATTTGAAAACTATCAATTATTTTATAGAATTCGTGAACGAATTTGAAATTAAAAATTAGAGGATAAAGTATATTACAATAGCTTTCGAATGCAACAAACCCGATAAATTTACGAGCATAATTAATATACTAAAAAAAATCCCGCGAGAGAGACCGTTAGGCCTATCTCTCGCGGGTTAAAACACCCAAATTGGACATGGGTGAGCCAATTCTTCTGGCGGGTACTGTATGAATGCACTATACTGTATACAGATTGAATACACTATGTGTATATGAATGCACTATACTGTATACAGATTGAATACACTATGTGTATATGAATGCACTATACTGTATACAGATTCAATACACTATGTGTATATGAATGCACTATACTGTATACAGATTGAATACGCTATGTGTATATGAATGCACTATACTGTATACAGATTGAATACACTATGTGTATATGAATGCACTATACTGTATACAGATTGAATACACTATGTGTTTATGAATGCACTATACTGTATACAGATTGAATACACTATGTGTATATGAATGCACTATACTGTATACAGATTGAATACACTATGTGTATATGACTGCACTATACTGTATACAAATTGAATACACTATCTGTATATGAATGCACTATACTGTATACAGATTGAATACACTATCTGTATATGAATGCACTATACTGTATACATGTAGAAGTATAGATATTGGTTTTGAACCTGTTTGCATGAAGGTATATAAATATAGCCTGTACACATATAAAACTCATGGTATGATACTGTATACAGATTGAATACACTATGTGTATATGAATGCACTATACTGTATACAGATTGAATACACTATCTGTATATGAATGCACTATACTGTATAAATGTAGAAGTATAGATATTGGTTTTGAACCTGTTTGCATGAAGGTATATAGATATAGCCAGTACACATATAAAAATCATGGTATGATACTGTATACAGATTGAATACACTATCTGTATATGAATGCACTATACTGTATACAGATTGAATAAACTATGTGTATATGAATGCACTATACTGTATACAGATTGAATACACTATGTGTATATGAATGCACTATAATGTATACAGATTGAATACACTATCTGTATATGAATGCACTACACTGTATACATGTAGAAGTATAGATATTGGTTTTGAACCTGTTTGCATGAAGGTATATAGATATAGCCTGTACACCTATAAAACCCATGGTATGATACTCTATACAGATTGAATACACTATGTGCATATGAATGCACTATACTGTATACAGATTGAATACACTATGTGTATATGAATGCACTATACTGTATACAGGTTGAATACACTATGTGTTTATGAATGCAATATACTGTATACAGATTGAATACACTATCTGTATATGAATGCACTATACTGTATACAGATTGAATACACTATGTGTATATGAATGCACTATACTGTATACAGATTGAATACACTATGTGTATATGAATGCACTATACTGTATACAGATTGAATACACTATGTGTATATCAATGCACTATACTGTATACAGATTGAATACACTATGTGTATATCAATGCACTATACTGTATACAGATTGAATACACTATGTGTATATCAATGCACTATACTGTATACAGATTGAATAAACTATGTCTATATGAATGCACTATACTGTATACAGATTGAATACACTATGTGTATATGAATGCACTATACTGTATAAAGATTGAATACACTATCTGTATATGAATGCACTATACTGTATACATGTAGAAGTATAGATATTGGTTTTGAACCTGTTTGCATGAAGGTATATAGATATAGCTTGTACACATATAAAAATCATGGTATGATACTCTATACAGATTGAATACACTATTTGTATATGAATGCACTATACTGTATACAGATTGAAAACACTATCTGTATATGAATGCACTATAATGTATACAGATTGAATACACTATCTGTATATGAATGCACTACACTGTATACATGTAGAAGTATAGATATTGGTTTTGAACCTGTTTGCATGAAGATATATAGATATAGCCTGTACACCTAATAAACCCATGGTATGATACTCTATACAGATTGAATACACTATGTGTATATGAATGCACTATACTGTATACAGATTGAACATACTATGTGTATATGAATGCACTATACTGTATACAGATTGAATACACTATGTGTATATGAATGCACTATACTGTATACAGATTGAATACACTATGTGTATATGAATGCACTATACTGTATACAGATTGAATACACTATGTGTATATGAATGCACTATACTGTATACAGATTGAATACACTATGTGTATATGAATGCACTATACTGTATACAGATTGAATACACTATCTGTATATGAATGCACTATACTGTATACAGATTGAATACACTATCTGTATATGAATGCACTATACTGTATACAGATTGAATACACTATCTGTATATGAATGCACTATACTGTATAAAGATTGAATACACTACCTGTATATTAATGCACTATACTGTATACATGTAGAAGTATAGATATTGGTTTTGAACCTGTTTGCATGAAGGTATACAGATATAGCCTGTACACATATAAAACTCATGGTATGATACTGTATACAGATTGAATACACTATGTGTATATGAATGCACTATACTGTATACAGATTGAATACACTATCTGTATATGAATGCACT
>WJBH02000329.1:0-23681 GCA_013167095.2 Daphnia sinensis | reverse complement strand
GTTTAGTAAAATAAGACGTGGAGGTACATCTATGGTCACTTGTAGCATTTAGACTCACTTTACAAAAGTGCAGTGCATAGCAATCCAGAATTAGCTGTCTTTAAAACAAGTGATGAACAGCAAATGCTACAAAAGGCTTATATCCAATTTTTTCAGGAATTAGCAGCCTTTCTAAACAAGAATAAATTCGATTGGGAACAAAAAACAAGATGTTTTAATCGAATTTATATCAACAAAGATGGTACTATAGAATACTTCTTATATAGTTTAATAAGGAACAAATTACCGAAAAGAAGGAAAAAAAGTTCAATAAATTATTGAGCCAATATCTTCAAGAGAACAAATTTCCAATCAGTGCAAATGAAAGATTTGCACAATGTAGTCCGATAGCTTATGGGAATTAAAACCTTGATCTAATAGTGTGAATAATACAATGATTGCTAGATTCTCCGATTAATTATTTAATTGTGAATCCATAATGAAATCAATATCAATTTGTCATTATTAATTAAAAAGGAGTAATAATTATGTTCAAAAATAATCAAACAATTCAAACTGGACTTAAGAAATATGGACTGATAGCAGGTCTTTTTGTTTCCGCAATAATTTCTACAAATGCACAAGCAGAAAAGCAAATAACAGATTTAATAATAAAGAAAGAAAAGAAAGATAAATCATTAATATTAAATAAGTTACCTGAATTTATCCAAGAAAATATTGCAATAAAGGATACTACAAAGTCGAATGCAAAAGAAAAGATTTACGACTTTTCAAGTATAGAAAAATTACCAGAATTCGTTGGCGGGATGAGGGGCTGGGCAGAATATATACAAGCAAACCTTAGATATCCAGAATATGCACGAAGAAATAATATTTCAGGAAGGGTAATAGTTAGCTTTGTAGTCTCACAAATTGGAGAAATTTCAGATATAGTAGTCTTAAGAGGTATAGGTGGTGGTTGTGATGAAGAGGCGGTGAGAGTTCTCCGACAAAGCCCCAGATGGAACCCAGGCTATCAATATGGAAAACCTGTTAAAGTAGCTTATACCATGCCAATTTTTTTCCAATTAGCACCAAAAACTAATGAAGATAATTTAAGTCCGTTTAGAAGAAATTTTTAAAATAATGAGTTGGTGTAATTGGGCAGCCATAACGCCAACTCATTATTTTATTTTGAAAGATATTCATTGTAAAATATACCTGCTACTAAAAACGGGCTTCGAGAGCCTCAGCCAGCGGTAAACATTAATGTCTGAACCAAGATTTGTAAGATTGGTGTGATTACTGAGATGAATGATATAAAATAGTAAAATTTACAGCATTTAATTGTCGTTAGTCCGATAACTGACAACTGATAACCAACAACGGGTTTCGAGAGCCTCAGCCAGCGGTAAACTGATAACTCACAACTGATAACTGATAACTGACAAAGACAACTCCTCCCTGTTTCAAATCAACCTATCCTCACCACCAGCGTGCCAGCAATTAAATCGTGTAAACATTGCTGCTTCTATTAAAAAATCCAATAAGATAGCCAATACCAAGGGTGCCGGAACTTATGATTTTGCTAAGGTTTCTTACGAAAGAACGACTAAAAGTTATAGGATTACCCTTTTCATCACAAATCTTCAGTCCCATTAAAACCTTACCCCAAGTGCCTTGCCTTGCTGAAGATTCCATCCAGATACTGTAGAAAAACTTTATAATTGGGATAATGGTTAATCCCGCCAATGCAACCATGATTTTCGTTTCTTTTTCCTCCAGAAATAAAACAATAATCAATGCTATCACACAATAAATCGCAAAAATGAGGAAATAGTCAATTATTACAGCAAGAAGTCGAACATCTAGGCCGGCGAAGTACTGAGGCAATGTGTTTTGATGCTTCAATCCAAGATAATCGCATAATTCAGGAATTTCATGGGCTTCTTTATAGTCGTCCATTTCCTCTGTTTTAACAAAGGTGCCTGCTCTTATATCCAGAGTTTTTAAATCCTCTGGATTATATGGCCCGCTAGGCTTTCCATTAATAACTACAATATATCTTTTCATTTAACATAATAAAAGCAAATGCACACTTTCAAAATAAATTTGTGCAGGATGCATTTGCTAAAATAAGCACAATAAGTTTAATATCTTATGACTTCGAAGGAAGAGATGGCCCCTTCAAAATCGACATTTACTTTATTCTTTGCTGTATTATAATTGCTCGTTTCATAAGAGCCATCAGACTTTTTAATAAAATCGGTAAAATTATTTGATGAAATTACCACATCTTTAAGTTTGATACGACATCCAGAGTCTTTCGGGACTTCAATTTTAATACTTGCAGCACCTGCCTCTACCGATACATTGGTTAAAGGTAATCGATTTCCCAGTTTTGCTTGAAGAGAGGCTGCTCCACCTTCAAACTTTAATGAATTTATTTTATAAGGTGTTAAATCAAATATCCCCTCACCAGCTCCCATTTTTAGGTTGATATCCCAAACAGGTACTGAATTCAAACGTATTGTAGATTTTTGATCATCCAAATCATCCAATTGAATATTTGCTGACCATCCCTCATTTTGAAATTTAGCACTTCAAGAGAATCTGATTTGCTTTTTTTAAGAGTGTACTTGCCAAAACGCTGGTTTACATCAGCCTCAAAAAGATTTGATGTGCTATCTCCTAAGGTAAAGCTTGCAGCGGCTCCAAAAAGATTGAGTTGTACGCGCTCAGATCCTTGAAAAGGTTCGACAAAAAATGCTTTGTTTTCCTTTAAAGTATCTTGATTATTATCGTGATCGTTTACAATAATCCAACTTCTTTCACTGGGTTGAAGACCTTGATAAGCTAAAAGAGCCAAGACTAAAAAGTTATTGAAGCAACCAAAGGCGCGACTAAATTTTATTTTGTATCCTGCTCAAAATTCAAGTTCATCCGATAAGGATAAATATTACCGGCCAAAAGCGCCAGATAGATCCCCAATAGAAATTTATCACATTAAGATTCTCGAGTAGGATAATCGTCCCCAAGAAAATGAGGATCATACCCCAAATTATTTTTCCTGTTTTCATAATGGCTTTTCTGTTGAATCGTCTGTATTTGAGTTAATTGGCTCAGAATTATCTGTTTCAACCTCCGAAGAAACATCTTCTAATTTCTGAGTTTGTCGCTTCTGGTTCAAGCGAATCAATTTTATTTTTATTGACTCCTGCTGAAAGAAATAAACTCCCATAGCAATTAATATTACTGGCCATAAATTTTCAAAATCCATCCAATCTGGGATTAAATTAAACTCATCCAATAAAAATATTAATCCGAAGAAGATAAGTATAGTACCTGCAATTAAACGAAAATTACTATTATCTTTTTTCTTTGGACTAGCAAAAGATTGAGACGTATTAGAATCATAAATTGGATTCGCATCATAGCGTGCAAAATCAGGAATATATGGTCTTTTAGGAACGGCAATCCAAAGAATTAAATAAGCCAAAATACCAGATCCACCAGCTATAACAGTAATTACAAAAGCGATTCTAACCCAAGTTACGTCGATTTCAAAGTAGTCCGCCAATCCGGAGCACACACCAGCAATCATTTTATCTTGTTGGTTGCGTTGAAGTTTCTTTTCCATGTTTTAATTTTTAATATTTTTCTGATAAACAATTTTTGTGTTTGTTAATTGATGAATCAAAACTAGGGCTCAATTACTTCATGCAAAACAGTGATTAGGTAGGTGGTGCAAAGTTCTCGGTAAAAGCCCCTAAATTATCGGTAAAATAGATTATTATATTTCTCCCTTTTGGGGTCTGATGATAATTTCATCTACATTTGCTCCCACAGTCATTTGCAAACAAGAAATTACACTAGCCGCTACATCGTCAGCAGAAACAAATCTCTCGGCGGGCAAAGTCGTTCCATTCCAAGAATCAGTCAGGGTAGCCCCCGGCAAAATTGCCGTAACTTTAATTCCAAAAGGCATTAATGAATCTCTCAATGCACGTGTAAGACTTAACAAAGCAGCTTTACTTATACTGTAAGAAGATGCACTTGGCACAGGTTTTTAGACTAGCAATAGAGCAAATATTAATGATATGTCCAGAAGATTGATCTTTCATAGATTGAGTAAAAAATTTACTCAAATAATGAGGGGCTTGAACATTAATTTTTAATTGCCTTTCTAAATCATTTTCTTGCTCTTCAAAAAGGTGGATGGAATATACAAACCAGCATTATTGACTAACACATCCACTGAACCAAGATTCTTTAATGAGCTGTCCGCGAAATTCTTAAGCTCTTGTAGGTCTTCCATATCAGCTTTTATCCCATAAAAACTCAAATGAGGATAGGATTGTTTGAGTTGCATTTGGAAATTATCTATTTCCACTTGATTTCTTGCGCAAAAAGCGACATTATAATTATTAGCAGCAAGCTGCTCTACTATAGCCTTTCCGATACCTTTTGTTGCTCCTGTTACAATTGCATTCATAAGTTAAAATTAAGAAAATGAATTGTGCCTACCTATTTTAATTTAAGGCATAATCTCAATTGCTTACCTTTGCAGAATAAATTTCGTCTTAAAAGAGATGATAATTTTATATTTACATTAAATAATCAGTAAAAAAAGCGTTTTCAGATGATATTTCACCCCCTAGGTAAATATATTTTATTGTTAAAAGCTGTGTTCCGTAGACCTGAAAAATGGAATATCTATCGTCGTGAAATATTCCATGAGATGGTTTCAATCGGCGTTGGATCTTTGGGAATTATAGCCATTATTTCTTTATTTTTAGGTGCGGTAACTACGGTACAGACTGCCTTTCAGCTAGTTAGTGATTTTATACCTAAGTCGGTGATTGGTATGATTGTACGAGATTCAGCGATTTTAGAATTAAGTCCTACAATCTCAGCAATCGTTCTTGCAGGTAAAGTAGGTTCAAGTGTTGCCTCCCAAATTGGTACCATGCGTGTAACTGAACAAATCGATGCGCTTGAAATCATGGGTATTAACAGTCCCGGATACCTCATTCTCCCGAAAATCATTGGTGCTGTTACCATGATTCCACTTTTAGTAATTATCTCTATAGGATTAACCATTTTTGGAGGCTATATCGCAGGATCAGCTTCAGGAGCTGTAAGTGCGCAAGATTTATTGTAGGAATCACATCAGATTTCATCCATTTACCTTTACTGTATCCATGGTTAAGTCGGTTGTATTTGCCTTTATAATCACTTCCGTTTCGGCTTATCAAGGTTTTTACACCAATGGAGGGGCATTGGAAGTAGGTAGATCAAGTACAAAAGCGGTGGTAATCAGTTGTATTGCTATTTTATTTACCGATTATTTAGTCGCACAATTAATGCTATGATAGAGGTAAAAACATATATAAAACCTTTGGTGATAACCATGTTTTACAAGGTATTTCTGCCGAATTTAAGGAGGGAATGTGCAATCTCATCATTGGAGGTTCAGGTTCAGGAAAAACAACCCTATTGAAATGCATGGTGGGATTACATGAACCAGAAAAAGGATCTGTAATCTATGATGATAGAGATTTTACGAGCATGAATTTCCAGTCGAGAATTGAAATAACGCACCGAAATTGGCATGCTATTTCAAGGATCAGCACTTTTCGATTCCATGAATGTGGAAGATAATATCATGTTCCCCATCAACATGTTTACTAATCAAAGTCGTAAAGAAAAGCTTGAAAGAGCAAATTTCTGCTTGAGCGAGTAAATCTGGCCGTAAGAATAAATTATTTCCATCGAGCTATCTGGAGGAATGAAAAAAGAGTGGGAATTGCACGTGCAATTGCTATGAACCCAAAATACCTTTTTGTAGATGAACCTAACTCGGGTTTAGATCCAAAAACAGCAATTGTAATTGATGAGCTCATCCAAGAAATCACAGAAGAGTACAAAACCACTACGGTTGTGGTAACCCATGATATGAATTCGGTTATGGAATCGGTGAAAATATAATTTTCTTGCATCAAGGAAAAAAATGGTGGGAAGGTTCCAACAAAGAAATCACCGAATCTAATAATCAAGAACTCAATGAATTTGTCTTTGCAAGTAAATTCATGCAAGCACTAAAAAAAAAATTATCGGATTTAATCCATACAAAAACGAATAAATGATTCAACTGTTAAGCCCTCAACACTGGAAAGATTACGAGCTGATAGACTGCGGTGATTTTGAGAAATTAGAAAGATTTGGGAATATAATTTTAATAAGACCGGAGCCTCAGGCGGTTTGGGGAAAGGGAATGCCAGAAAGCGAGTGGACTAAATTACATCATATCAGATTTAAGGGGAGATCGGCAACATCTGGCGAGTGGATCAAAAAAGATTCAAAACTCCGGATAGATGGCATATCAGTTATAAAAATGGTGGAATTGAACTAAAATTCAGATTGGCTCTAACTTCATTTAAGCATTTAGGTATTTTTCCTGAACAGGCAGTCAATTGGGATTATAGCATCAATTGCATCAAGAATTTTAAAACAAAGCAGCCCAAAGTATTAAACTTATTGCATACACAGGTGGGGCATCCTTAGCGGCTTGTGCGGCGGGAGCAGAAACAACGCATGTTGATTCTATAAAACAAGTAGTAAGCTGGGCCAATGAAAACCAAGCATTATCGGGATTAGAAAACATCCGTTGGACCGTTGAAGATGCCTTAAAATTTGTTAAGCGTGAAGTAAAGAGAGGTCGTAAATACAATGGTATAATTTTAGATCCACCAGCTTACGGTCATGGTCCGAATGGAGAAAAATGGAAACTGGAAGACAATATCAAGGAAATGATGGAAGATGTGGTTAAATTACTGGATGAAGACGAACATTTTCTTATCTTGAACACATACTCACTTGGTTTTTCATCCGTTATAGTTGAAAATTTAATACGTTCTTCATTTCCAAAAGTACAAAACCTTGAAACTGGAGAGCTATATTTACAAGCAAGTTCAGGATGCAAATTACCCCTAGGTGTTTTTGGGAAATTTTGCAAAACCAGATAAAAATATCAAAAATTAAAGAAAAACTAGATCTCAAGCAATAAATCAAATGATCAAGACCCATTTTTTAGTAAAAAGTATCGCAATTCTTGCATTTTCAAGCCTTTTCTCCAACTGTTCAGGTACAGATGGGAAGGCAGAAAATAAAGCTGGAAATAAAATTGAATCAAGCGCATCAAAAAAATACCGAAAATGAAGAAGATACTTCATTAAAATTAGAACCTATTGATACCGCACTTTATAATCAAAAACTCAAGGAACTTGCCAATGGGGATACAACAGGTAAATGGCCAGTAAAAAACCAGCCTTACCCACTACCCGGAGCAATTTTACCATTTAAAAGAGTAGTTACTTATTATGGTAATTTATATTCTAAAAAAATGGGTGCTTTAGGAGAATATGCTCCAAAAGAAATGCTTGATATGTTGTATGCTGAGGTTCGTAAATGGGAGAAAATTGATCCCAAAACGCCTGTCCAGCCAGCATTGCATTATATTGCTGTGGTAGCTGCCGGCGACCCAGGCAAAGATGGAAAATATAGAAATAGGATGCCTGATAAGCATATCGATTCGGTTTTAACCATTTCTAGGATGAAGAAAGACATGATTGTATTTTTAGATATTCAGGTGGCTTTAAGTACAATCCAGGATGAGCTTCCACGTCTTGAAAAATATCTTAAAATGCCAAACGTTCATTTAGGTATTGATCCAGAGTTTTCTATGAAAGGTGGAGTATTGCCAGGAAGAAAAATTGGGACTTATGATGCTTCAGAAATTAATTATGTTTCAGATTATTTAGCTAAACTAGTTAAAGCAAATAATCTACCTCCGAAAATTTTCGTGATTCATCGATTCACAAAGAAAATGGTAACCAATATCAAAATATCAAATAAGACCTGAGGTTCAAGTTGTTATGCACATGGATGGATGGGGTGAACCAGAGCTAAAAAAAGGAACACATCGCCACTTTATTTATTCTGAACCTGTTCAATTTACAGGATTCAAGTTATTCTACAAAAACGATTTGAAGAAAGCACCAAATAGATTAATGACTCCAGATGAATTAATGAAACTGAAGCCACAACCAAGTTATATACAGTATCAATAAATGTAAAAAGAGGTTATATGCAGCACGGGCGGTACGGTGAGAACACCGACCGCAAGACCGACCGCAGATCAATGGGTGGTACGGTGATAACACCGACCACAGGTCTAATTACTAAATACTAATTACTAACTACTAACTACTAATAAGATGGAGCAAGCAACATTTGGTGGAGGCTGTTTTTGGTGCACCGAAGCGGTTTTTCAGAATCTTAAAGGTGTATCTAAAGTAGTTTCTGGCTATATGGGTGGTCATACAGAAAACCCTAGCTATGATGATATTTGTGGCGGTAACACTGGACATGCAGAAATTATCCGCATCGATTATGATCCAGAGCAAATATCTTTTGAAGATTTATTATTGGTTTTCTTTAAAACTCATGACCCTACCACATTAAATAGACAAGGAAATGATGTGGGTACTCAATACCGATCGGTAATTTTCTATGAAAATCAAGAACAGAAGATTGCAGCAGAGAAAATGATTGATGATTTAGAGAAAGAAATGGTATTTGATAAACCTATCGTTACCGAAGTAAGTCCGATTTCAAAATTCTACGAAGCTGAAGATTATCACCAGAATTATTATAATAATAATCCAGATAAAGGTTATTGCGCATATGTTATTCAGCCGAAGCTGGCTAAGTTTACAAAAGATTTCTGGGAGAAATTGAAAAATTTTTATTCAAAACAAGGGATTTAATTTTTCTTAATCCCTTAATGGTTCATTTTTAAACATTAAGAAATTAAGGGACATTAAGGAAAACGAAATGCTTTTGATATCGATTAATGAGTTGTACGCACAGGTCGAGATCTGTCATAAAACTACACCTAATTTTGAATAAGAGGACAGGTCGCGACCTGTCCCTACCTACATGGTTAAAACAAACCTAATTGTCCTTTATCATCAATGTCCAAATCATCGGGATTGGTTATTTCAAAATCAACCTTTTTTGCAGGTTTTTCTGGTTCCTTAGAACTTTCTATTTGAACTTCTGGTATAATCTCAGAACCGTGATCCTTTTTGTCTGATTTGACATCTGGGGCACTTTCTGGCTCTTTAGAGCTATCGATCTGCACTTCTGGTATTGCAGCAGGATGTTTTACTGGGTCTTCCCCCCAACCAAGCTACTTAAATCTTTCTCTTTAGCAAGTACTTCTTCTGCAGGCTTTTCTTCGAAGATTCATCTTCAGCGTCTTCTTTGCCATCTGCCTCTTCCAAATCTCGAGCAAGTTTTGAAATTGGTGTAGCTTGCTGTAATCCCGCTTCCTCCGTATCATTTTCATTTGACTCGGCTGAATCTACGATAACTTCATCATCTTCCTCTTCTACAGGAGATTGCAGGATTTCTATTTTCTTTACTTCATGCGACTCAATTTATTCCCCATCGCTTTCATGCCTTTCACTTCGATGGCATCTGCTAATTCAATTTCGGAAACTTCAGAAATTTTAGTTTTTCCTTTAAGAACTTCTAACTGAATTTTAGGTCGAGCATGTCCCGAAATAAAGAATAATTTAGAACCTGATTCCTCACTAATAATGCTGGTCTTTTTACCAATAGCAGTATTTTTCGAAGACAAATCGCTTTAAATAATGAGTTCCTGATTTACCGTCCAAATAAATCACAGTAAAGACCTTTTCAGGGTTAAATTTCTCAATTATGGTTAAATGATCATCAAAGTGATTACTCAAATCAAAGCTACTTAGCTCATAAACACCCTGCTGGTTGACGGTCAAGATTCTATCATCACCATCAAATTCACCTAGATATTTACCTCTACTATCTACATTTAAGCGCTTTAAAGTCTCATCAAACCATATCTTTCTTCCAGAGAGCGTAGAAATTCCCTTGCTTTTTAAAAGCACCTTTTCACAGGATATTTCGTCACAATATTACCCATAGAGCTTCTACCTTTGATAACATGATCTGCGAAATCGATATCAAACTGCAATTTCTTAAGCTTGGAATGTGGTTTTAACTGAACATTTACCAATTCAGCTTCCCCATTAGGGTTTGCGGTAAAATACAATACTTTAGAGCCTTTGGAGCCCTTTGTTAAATCATATTCCTTCTCTCTAGTAACACCTAAAACGGAGAATCGTTTGATGTAAGAAGTCCCACTTTCCCCATCTCGGTAAATCATGTTATAAACGGGTACGCTCATCATTCTTTTTAAATACCTGGGCGTGTAAAATACCCTTACCAACAAATGTCTTCTCAGCTACTTTTGAAACATTAAACTTACCATCCTCTTTAAAGACAATAATTTCATCTAAATCCGAACAGTCGCATATAAATTCATCTTTACGAAGTCCTGTACCAATAAATCCATCTTCACGATTCATGTAAAGCTTCACATTCGCAAGAGCAACTTTTGCGGCCTCTACCCTATCAAATGCCCTAATTTCAGTTTTACGTTCACGACCAGCACCATATTTCGCTTTCAGCTTTTCAAACCACGCAATGGCATAATCGGTTAGGTGCTTTAAATTTTTATTTACTTCCTTTATTTCTGTTTCTAAAGCAAGCAATTGTTCATCTGATTTTTTAAGGTCGAAGCGCGTAATGCTACTCATCGGCTTATCAATAAGCTTTTTATAATCTTCAGGAGAATTTCGCGATAAAACTGTGGGAAGAAAGGAGTAAATAATTTATTTAAAACCTCCACCACTGTTTCAAAATTGCCAGAACTTTCATATTCGGCATTTTTATACATTCCTTCTTGTATAAAAATCTTGAGTAGGGAGCTGAAGAAAATTTTCTCCTTCAATTCTGCCAATCTAATTGTCAAGCTCTTGTTTTAGTAAGCCTTTGGTATGGTGGGTACTCTCAATGAGAATATCGTTAACACTCATGAAATAAGGCTTATCACCTTTAATGATACAAGTATTTGGAGAAATGGAAACTTCACAATCTGTGAAGGCATAAAGTGCATCAATGGTTACGTCAGAAGATATTCCTGGCGCCAAATGAATGATAATTTCTACATTTTTAGCTGTATTATCCTCAATTTTCTTGATTTTAATCTTTCCTTTTTCATTGGCATTAATTACACTATCAATCAAGCCACCAGTAGTAGTTGTAAAGGGTATTCAGTAATCGCAAGGGTCTTTTTATCACGCTCCACAATTTTTGCCCGAACGCGAATTTTTCCCCCACGCATACCCTCATTATAATTACTGAAGTCGGCCATACCACCCATTTGAAAATCGGGTAGCAAATCGGGACGATTACCTTTCAAAACCTCAATAGAGCCATCTATAAGCTCGTTAAAGTTATGAGGCATGATTTTGGTCGCCAAACCCACCGCAATACCATCGGCGCCCTGAGCGAGCCAAAGCGGAAATTTTACAGGTAAAGTAACTGGTTCTTTATTTCTACCATCATAACTACTTTGCCATTCGGTGGTATCAGGATTAAAAACTACATCTAAGGCAAATTTCGATAATCTAGCCTCGATATAACGTGGCGCGGCTGCCGAATCGCCCGTAATGGGATCTCCCCAGTTACCTTGAGTATCGATTAATAGGTTTTTCTGACCAATTTGAACCATGGCATCACCAATTGAAGCATCTCCATGGGGATGATACTTCATGGTATTTCCAATCACATTGGCTGCTTTGTTAAAACGTCCATCATCCATTTCCTTTAGGGAATGTAAAATACGACGTTGCACGGGCTTAAGTCCATCATGAATATGTGGCACCGCACGATCAAGAATTACATAAGATGCATAATCTAAAAACCAATTTTCATATAAACCCGAAAGCGATACCGCATTATGTAAAGCCTCTGGATTGATGTTTTCGCCTTCTGTATTTTCTATTTCTTCACTCATCCTAATTAATGATGTAATATCAAATTACCATTTATTTTGAAGCTAAAGCCCTAAATTAAAGCTCCAATTTCTTATCTTTTATTTTTTCAATCTAGTTTCTTCAAATGCGAAAGGCAGCAGACTTTTTATTCCACTGGTGCGAATAATTGCTCCATTTAAACAATAAAACATCACATTTATTGGCTGCGCTTGCTTTTTTTCATATTCTGCCATCACTTGAAGGCAAGCCCCACATGAAGTAACGGGCTCTTTAATTTGAAATTGATCCGTGTGAGCAGTAATGGCCATACTCTGTATTTTGTCATCTGGATATGTGGTACCGATCATAAAAAGTGCTACACGCTCAGCACATAATCCTGATGGATAGGCTACATTTTCCTGATTGCTGCCATAAACTATCCGACCACTTTCTAATTGCACAGCAACTCCTACACGAAATCCTGAATAAGGTGAATGCGAGTTTTTCATTGCTTTTTCAGCTTCAAGGCACAGATTTCTATCTTGACTATTTAATTCTTCTAATGAAGTATATTCATCAAAAGATATAGAGATGGTCTTTTTTTCCATATTTTTTTAAGTCATCTTCAGCCTCAATTTCTTCTTTGGCCTGTTCTTCCCCAATAAAATCAACTTCTATGCGCAAATTCTTAATAATGTGCTGTTGCCTATCTGGGGTATTTTTACCCATATAATATTCCAATAAGTTCTTGATTCCCTGCTCCTTAGTTAAAATAACAGGGTCTAAACGAATATCTTTACCAATAAATAATTCAAATTCGCTCGGAGAAATCTCTCCCAGACCCTTGAAACGGGTTATTTCCGGTTTATTACCCAATTTCATAATCGCTCTTTGGCGCTCTTCATCGCTATAGCAATAAATGGTTTCTTTCTTATTTCGAACTCTAAAAAGTGGGGTTTGGAGAATAGAAACGTGGCCTGCCTTTACCAAATCAGGGAAAAATTGCAGGAAAAAGGTCATCAGCAATAAGCGAATATGCATACCGTCAACATCCGCATCGGTAGCGATTACGATATTATTATAACGTAAATTATCTAAACCGTCTTCAATATTTAGCGCATGCTGCAATAGGTTAAATTCCTCATTTTCATACACTACTTTTTTAGTTAATCCGTAGCAATTGAGTGGCTTTCCCTTCAGACTAAATACCGCTTGGGTCATTACATCACGTGATTTAGTAATGGAACCACTGGCGGAGTCACCTTCGGTAATAAACAAAGTTGTTTCTTGTTTACGCTCGTGACTATCTTCAAAATGAATTTTACAATCCCTTAATTTTTTATTGTGCAATGAGGCTTTTTTAGCCCTTTCATTTGCCAATTTCTTTATGCCGGCAATATCCTTACGTTCACGCTCCGATTGAAGAATACGCTTTAAAAGCGCATCAGCATCAGAAGGATTCTTGTGTAAATAATCGTCGAGTTCCTTTTTTACAAAATCATTGATGAAAGTCCGGACTGTTGGTCCATCGGGACCCACATTTTGCGAGCCCAGTTTTGTTTTGGTTTGCGATTCAAAGACAGGCTCCTGCACACGAATTGAAATTGCCGCAACAATAGATGCTCTAACATCCGAGGCATCGAATTCTTTCTTATAAAATTCGCGAATAGTTTTTACAACTGCCTCTCTAAAACGCTGCCTGATGTGTTCCACCTTGTGTGGTATGCTGACCGTTTACAAAAGAATAATATTCCTCACCGTATTGCTGACCGTGAGTCATGGCAACCTCAATGTCTTCACCCATGAGATGAATAATTGGGTAACGCAAGGTTTCAGAATCTGTATTTCTTGTTAATAGGTCGTATAATCCTCTTTCGGAGAAGAATTTAGTCCCGTTAAATTTATCGTCATCCAGAATTTAGAAACACATAATTCCCAATCATGCTTTCTACAAACTCGGAATGTATCGGTAATTTCTAAAAATAGTATCGTCGGCATAAAATGTAACGGATGTACCATTTCGTTGAGTAGTTTCTACTTCTGGGACATCGTTTACGAGCACACCTTTTTCGAACTCGGCTTTTTTGGTACGACCATCACGATAAGATTGTACCATGAAATGGGAAGAAAGAGCATTTACAGCTTTAGTACCCACACCATTCAATCCTACCGACTTTTGGAATGCTTTTGAATCGTATTTACCACCTGTATTGATTTGGAAACACAATCAATTACCTTTCCAAGAGGTATTCCACGACCATAATCTCGAATAGATACTTTTTTATCACTAACGGTAATTTCGATAGTTTTTCCGGAACCCATTACAAACTCATCAATAGAGTTGTCGAGAATTTCCTTTAAAAGAACGTAAATACCATCATCATAGGCTGAGCCATCGCCAAGTTTACCGATGTACATGCCGGGACGAAGCCGAATATGTTCTTTCCAGTCGAGCGACCGTATACTATCATCACTATAATCTATTTCAGCCATCCTTGTATATTTTTCAATTTAAGCAATTACAAATTTAAAAAATAGATCTGCATCCTGCTTGCTTAGATTTCCACATTTAAACAACAAACAAAAAGAGTCCTGATTTTTTACCAGGACTCTTAAAAATATCATTTTTCAATATAATTAAACTTTTCGAAGTCTAATAATTCGTAAGTGATGCAATATTTTAATCACTGGAAATGAAGGGTCAAATTCATACCATTTTAAGGCAAAATTGACATTATTGGGCTTCTTATGGTGATTATTTTGGAATAATTCACCTAACATCAAGAAATCCAAAGGCAATGTATTTTTACTATGATCATGATTATCATAATTTGAATAACCATATTTATGTCCGCACCAGTTTACCACCGCTCCATGAATTGGCCCCATTAAAAAATGAATTGGAAGCAATAAAAACATCCACCAATACTCTGCGAATTGAATATAAAAAGCAATATAGGCCACCATAAATATAGAGCGGGTAATCCAAAGATCTCCAATACGATCTATTAAAGGCCATGTAGGATAATTATCGCGAAAAGCCGTTCAGGTTCAATTTTAACTTTACGTAATCGAGATAAATATTTTTGGTTTGAACCATCATTCGATAACATCTTTAAAGAAATGTGGCGAATGAGGATCTTTTTCAGTATCGCTATAAGCATGGTGCATACGATGCATGATGGCGTATGCGCGAGGATTCAAAAATGAAGAACCTTGAGCCAAAAATGTTGCCATGTAAAAAAACTTCTCCCAAAAAGGGTTCATTTTGAACATTTTATGAGAAGAATAGCGGTGAAGGAAGAATGTTTGAAAAACAGGGACAAAAACCAGTGGCAAAGAAAGAAAATTAATATAATAGGTATTAAATTGCTTTATTAGCAAAGCGTGTAAAAGTAGCTAAATAATATGGCTTTAAGGGGAACAATTTTGTAACGAAATAGTGTTTTTAGCGTCTAACGGCCAAAATCATCTTGTAAACGAACGATGTCTGATTCATCAGAAGGATTAGTTGCATCGGTATGTTGCCAAATTTCAGCCACCAATCCCCAATCGTTTAAGCCCACTAAACGATGGCGTTCACCTTTTTGCAAAACAATTCGATCACCAGGATTATAAGTTCCTAAATCAGTTTCTTGATCAGTTAAACTTCTTACTACACCCACCTGCCCTTTAATAACTTGCCAAATTTCGGCTCTACGATGGTGGTATTGCCATGAAAGACGTTTTTGAGGAGCAACAATTAAAAATTTGGGACTTAATTTGCCAGATATTTTAGGTCGCTAACCTCTATTCCATCGAAATAAGTATTTGCAAATTCTTGAGCCTGATTTTCATCGATTACAAAAAAACCACCCCAAGGGCGAGTTAAATCTTGTTGAACGATGTTAAAACCATTTTTTTCAAGGCTTTCCTTTGCGTCGAGGAATATTTGATGAGATGCTTGAGTTAAATCCATTAATGCAATGATAAAAGTATTGCTTGAAAAATGCAATTCTATTTAGCTAAGGTATTCAAATTGAGGGTAAAAAATATTTACTTAGTTAGCCTACAGCAATTCTCCAAAATCCGGCTTCTTTAATTTCTACATCCAGAATTTGGTTAGAAATAGTGATACGTAACCTTATTGGGTAAACAACATTCATAATTTGAAGCGACTCTCCTCTTCCAGATTTAGAAATCTGACGAGATAAATTATAGGCACCAACAGTAGCTAAAACCTGCGTAATTTCCGCACCTGGCAAGATTTCCCCACGCACTAAAGCGGTACCTCCACTTACATTTAGAGCATCAATTTGAATAATATTATCGGAACTTTTTAGTTCTTTTCTTACATCCACGCTAGTCATGTACGTTCCTCTTTCATAAATCACATATTGCTTTTCAGGCTTTGGAGCTTTGGCTTTTTTTGGGCAATTGCTGAAAAGAGAAGGAAATAAAAAACAGGAAGAAAAATGGTTTAAGAGTATTCACAGTTCAATATACAAAAAATAAAACAGATTAACAAATTATTCGGTTAATCACGAATTTAGAACAAATCTTTATACTCTTCCTCATCACCAACTTTATCTACGGGCTTCATTTCCAATTGCTTAGGCGGCAAAGGCTCAAGTACCTTCATTCGATCTGCTAAAGTTAGATTTTTATCCACCCAAATATTTGCATTCTCAAAGCTAAGCAAACAAGGCATTCTATCATGCAATTCCCTCATATCATCATTTGCGGAGCGGGTAATTATGGTACAACTATGAATGATTTCACCCGTTTTATTATCCACCCAAGTATCCCATAAACCAGCCATTAAAGTAAATCGCATGTCTTTCATTCGGATAAGGTAAGGTTGTTTTTTCTTACCCTTTTCATCCAATTTTTTCCACTCATAAAACCCATCGGTGATAATTACACAATGCTTTTTCCCCACTAAATGTTTCCAGCTACCTGATTCTTGCAGATTTTCGAGGCGAGCATTAAAAGTGCTGAATTTTGGCTTTTCCTTAGCCCAAAAAGGAATCAGTGTCCAGCTAAAGTATTGAAGCTCTGATGGTTTTTCATCAGTAAAAGAGGTAATTCTAATGTAGGAGGCAGATTAATATTGGCGGGTCTTTTTAAATCATCAGCTAATTTTAATTGCAAACCCTTGGCAATACTTGTTTGATCAGATATAGTAACTCGTCCACACATGAGAAAATAGAAATGTTTAAAACACTAATTGGCACAAAATGTGATATGAATATAATAAAAAACTTGAATAAATATTTTGACTAGGGTCATAATAAAAGCTATCGACAATCAACCTTTTAAGTTACATGACTTTATAGTTTTGATAGCAAGCAAGGTGTTGTAAAAAAGGCTGAATAAATGTTATTAAAGTAGATTGATAGCATTTTTATTAATAAGGATTAAAGTGAGAAATTATGCAAAAGATAATGACAAAAGATGCCTTAGAAGTTATACATGAAAGAAAAAGTGTAAGGAACTTTACAGGTGAATTGGTTAGTCCAGAGGACATTGACATTATCCTAAGAGCTGCTATGGCTGCCCCTGTTGCCATACACATGATGCCATGGCAATTTATTATTATAAGAGATCCAGAAAAACTAAAAACACTTTCTGAGGGATTACCCTTTGCGAAAATGTTGCCTAAAGCGGGGACAGCAATTGTAGTTTGTGCTGCTCCACAAGATGCTGCATTAGGAAAGGAAGAGTTTGCGATACTAGATTGTGCTTGCGCCAGTGAAAATATGCTTTTGGCTGCGGAGGCATTGGGTTTAGGAGCGGTCTGGACAGCTGTTTATCCGAGCAAAGACTTAATGAATTTTGTACGAAAAGAACTGGAATTCCACATAATATAATCCCAGTAAATATTATTCCCATTGGTTTTCCAATGGAAATGAGCAGGCTGAGGATAAATTTGAACCAGATAACATACATTGGAAAAGTGGTAAATAGGAAATAAATATTTAATCAAATTTTAATAAATAAGCATTTAAATATGGCCAACACTATTGCAGAACTCTATTCTGATGAATTAGAAAATTGGGATCAAACTATAAAATTATATTCGACAGAAATCAATCAACTTGAGGTAAAACTCTATGAAATATTAACCCGAAATTCAGTCGTAGGACTCGCAGGAGAAGGTTGATTTTCACCAAGTCAGGTTAATAAATTTATCCGAAAAGTTTGATTCAATTCTTGAAACTATGAAAAACAAGAAGAGGTTTTAGAGAGTGAGAAAAAACTACGACGACTACATACGCATAAATATGGAAACAGAGAGAGTGCAAGCTGAATTGCGGGAAAAAATGGTAGGACTAGAAAAAAAGTTTATCGATGTCAAATATGAATGCACTAAATTCCTAAGTAATATGCTAAAAAATTAATTTAAAAGAAATATTTATTCGATTTAGATATTTAAAAATACCTGGAAATTAAGCCTCAATAATTTCTGCAACATGCTTTCTAATATTCTCGCCAATTTTATCAATAGGTAAATCATCGGGATCTAATCCGAAGGGATCTTCAATAGATTCCGCAATTAATTCTAGCGAGGCCATCACATAGAAAATAAAAGGCACGGCAGCGACCACAAAATATCCCATGGAAAATACAAATCCTACTGGCAAAGTCAAGACATAAATAAAAATGAATTTCTTTATAAATGAACTATAAGAAAGCGGAATAGGCGTATTTTTTATTCGTTCACATGCGCCACAGACCTCTGTTAACGAACTTATTTCATTATTAATTACAAGCATTTGCTCAGCATTAATCTTTGCTTCTTTATTGAGTGAAATGGTCCTAGAAACAATCATTGAAGCCACTTGATTGGGACCATGTTTAGCTTCATCCAGAGTTTCAAATTCAGGATGTTCGATAGAATCGAGCATGAAAAAGTTTTATTTGATCGAAGATGGGTAAATAAAGTATCAGCAAAAAGAGGAATAGATTTTCTATTAAAACTACGATTTACATGGTCATTTTTATCCAAACAAGCATTTATTTTCATCGCTAAATTCCGACTTGAATTAGTTAATGTACCCCATTGTTTACGAGCTTCCCACCAGCGATCATAAGCGGTATTGGTTCGGAAAACGAGTAAAATCGACATAACAAAACCTAATAAATTATGGACAATGGTAATATTCTTCACCCATGCAAAATCTGAAAGTTTAATATATTCAAGTTCATAATAGGCAATCCCCCAAGAATAACAGCTAAAGCCACCATCAAGGGAAATAATTTACGTGCAGTATCTGAACGATGTAAGTAGAATGTGGAGTAAAACCAATCTTTAGGGTTATAAACGATCATGTTGCAAAATAAGTAATTGAGATTGAATTATGGAATTGTTTAGGATTTCCTTAGGGAAAAAGCTAACTAAGACTGCTTAGAGAAAAAACTAGAAATTACCTTCATGTGAGGGGCGGTTAAAATAGCAATTGCCATGAAGAAAATAGCTAGAAGTCGCTCTAAATCACCCTTAAACACTAAAAATAGTATGGCAATCATTAAAAAAGAGGCACCATTGGTAATCCATGATTTTTGATAAATAAACCAATAAGATTTATCCTGCCAGCCCAAAAACTTTTTGATCTCCACCATCGACAATCCTGCATGCCAGATATTGAAATAGAGTCCGAAGCCCAATAAAATAGGTAAATTAAATACAATCACCATTAAAAGTGCGAGTTGAACCATTGACTCAATCTGTGGGAATCCTAATTGCTTGTTCAATAGGAGATAAACTATTAAAAGAGGAAGAAATAAGAGGATTGAGCCTAATGAAATTTCATCTTGATACCCATACAATACTTGAAGTTTTTCAATCTGATTACGATCAAAACCAGGAAAACCGACTAAAATTGTCTCCACTTGAGGAAATTGATAGAGAAGGTAGTTCAGTAGAAACAAAAATCCATAGGTCGAAAAAAGCACTTTAGATCCCAAATTAGCTTTCAGTCCCATACTTTTAAGATCCATTTCACCGAAATGATAAGCTGAAATTAAAATAAAAAGTAAAATAGAAAGCTCTACACTAATAATCCATAAAATGGAATAAAGGATAGCAAATCCGAGGTAAAAGAGTAAAAAATTAGCCAAAGACTTGATAGACATTGCTTCCCTCCGTTGGTGATGATAAATAAAATGATCTAAAGAACCGTGAGGGATACCAAAAAGCAGAACTCCTAGACCAAAAAATAATATTTGAATATTTTGTTGGATAGGGAAAAAATAATGCACTAAAAATATCGCGCAAGCAAAAATCAAATATTTAAAGCGGTTAAATTTAGATTTTAGCGTAAACATATTTAAGCACTTGTTTTAGAAACAATCTTTTAGGCAAAGTACTAAAAAGGGCAATCTCTTCCAAAGGACTTGAATTTTCATCTAGGAAGCTCAATATTTTACCAAAAGGATTTTTGGTAAAAAGTTGATCCATGATCTGAGCTACTTTTTCAGGATTATCCCTAATAATTTGTAGTAAAAGTGTGTCGTAAAATTTAAATCGTGTTAGACCGGGCATGC
This sequence comes from Daphnia sinensis, assembly GCA_013167095.2. Classification (NCBI taxonomy): domain Eukaryota; kingdom Metazoa; phylum Arthropoda; class Branchiopoda; order Diplostraca; family Daphniidae; genus Daphnia; species Daphnia sinensis. The sequence continues at coordinate 3,246 of WJBH02000329.1, read as the reverse complement.
TTTTAATGTTTTTATTTCCTCTCAAAAAACAGTCGATCAAATATTCTGTGTGCTTTGAAATGCGTTTAAAGGCATATCCCGTACTTGGCTTTATGGCGCCTGTAGCTGAACCAATTTGAATAATTCCATGCTCACTTAAAGCAGGAAAATTAAAATTACTCATAGGGATTTTCCCTTTTTCTTCCCGTATAATTTCATAATCACAATCAATTTTATCAGAAATATAATTTTCGAGATAGGAATTATACGTGTGGTCGGTATAAGCATCCACTTTAGAAAAAGAAGTAAATTCAATTAAGGCTTCAGTTTCAGAGAAGGGCAAAATGTACATGAAATGGGCTGCTCCATCTTGTGGGACAGAAAAATCCATCATTGTAGCTTGCTGAGACTTAAATGTAGGAACATTAGTTTTTATAAACCAACCTTTAAAATGTTGCCAAAGGAGTATTTTTTTTGAGTTTAGCGACTCAAAATCAATCAAGCTACTGTATACATGCACTGCTTGATAAGTATTGTGGGATGTAATTACCTGCTTAAATTATTTTCGGATTTAAATTGTCTGACTTCCTCATAAACAACTTTTACACGAGGTGAATTTGAGATAAGTTTTGATGGTAGTTAAAAAAATGCTCGCTATTGATGTAATTATAGCGATAAGGAGAAATTCTGCTTCCAATTCCGATTTTGAAGAAGAAAATTTCAGTTCATCCCAATATTTACTAATTAAAGAATCATATTCGGATGTTTGCTTTGTCCAGAAGCACCAAGATTTATCTGTAGGATGCAGACTGCTTTCAATTAATAAAATTTGACCAGTTGTTCGGCAGGTAATTTAAGCAGGGCATTGATTAACTGCATGCCAGCGCATCCACCACCTACAACATATATTGGCATCTAACATAATCTAAAAGACAAATTAAAAAGGGAATAAAAACAAAAGGTATCCTTATGGATACCTTTTGAAGATTTTTAACAAATCATAAATCGATTTGATTAAGCTTTCTTAGCTTTTGCTGTTTCAGCGATAGCTACAGAATAGATTACTAAACCAAAACCAATTTTATTAATTGCATCAGCTAAGTTGTAGAATAAGTCGATTGAACTTACTTCAAACATACCTGATAATAAGTTTCCTGGTAAAACCATGTATCCAATTGGATAGATAGACCAACCTAAAGTGATGAAGATTTTAACAAGAACATTGCTCTTGATAAAGCTTCGCTGTTTGAGCTCTTAGTTAATGCAGCAACATCACCAGCGAATACTTCATAAACGATATATAAATAACCAAAAGTAGAAATCACTCCCCACATTATGTTATTATCTATACCAGAAGTCTCTCCGATAAAGCCGGTAATTAGCATCACTAATGAAGCAAGAATCAACTTGAATAATGTTGAACTCTTAGCGCCAAAAGGCTTAGTTAATAGATAAAACTCAACACACATCAAAGGAACTGTTAGTGTCCAATCTACATATCGGAAAGCAGTTGTGACTTTGACCTGTTGCCAGATAAAAGTCTCTCATGTAGTAATAATGTACTGCAGCGATTCCAGTAATTAACCCTGAAACCAAAAGAGAAATTTTCCATTTTGGATCTACTGAGCCTCTTTCAACGAAAAAGAACACTGCAGAAGCAAACATAGCCATATAACCAATAAAGAAGGTTATCGCTATTGGGTCACCGTTTGTAATTTTGCTAAAGCTCCCGAATCAGTAGCCATTGCACTCAATAGTAATGTTCATATTAAACGTTTATGGTTAATCCTACTCGTATGGCTTTTCAGTTCCGCCCAGTTTATTTTAAAGTGAAACTGCTAGCACTATTTTAAATAAACTTAGGTATAAAAGACTATTAATGTAAACACGTATAACTACTTAATTTGCTGAAAATCAGCAAAATAACTAAGTAATTACCTCTATAAATTCTGTCATGAAATTTTCATAAAAGGCATTTCAGCTATCGTAGGGGCTGTAATTTACTTGTTACAAATAAATACATGTTGCAACATGTTTTTGACAATTTGGAGACAATTAAATCATTGGAATAGAATGATTTACATTTCAATGATTTAAAGTTTTGCAAGAAATAGCCAATAAAATTGTGTAATGGGATTAAATTGCTGATTATTGTAAGGAATTTAAAAACGGGAGATTAGCTCATTTGGCTAAAGCGCTTCGATAGCTTGAAAGGGATGAGCGTGAGGGAATAAATTTTTAATAATAGAGGGATTAGCTCATTTGGCTAGAGCGCTTCGATAGGCTTGAAAGGGATGAGTGGTGAGGGAATAAATTTTAATAAAAGGGGGATTAGCTCATTTGGCTAGAGCGCTTCGCTGGCAGCGAAGAGGTGTTCGGTTCGAATCCGATATTCTCCACAGATAGGCTTCAAATTCTTTTGAAGCCTTTTTTTAGAATTTACATTCTGAATTAAAATAATAAGGTTGAAAAGAGTAAAATGCTAAAAAACTATCTTCTAAACATCACATTTAATTGTGTCAAAGTGATCAGAATCTCTTTTAAACTCAGTAATTGGTCTTTTACTATCTAGCCAAGTATTAAAAAAAGCTCCCTCAAGAGATATATCATTTAGCTGACCTAATTTGAACGACAGTGCGGCCCTTACAGGAATATAAGGACTACGTTCAGTTAGATTAATCTCGTAATACTTCCCAGCAAAATATAGCTTTTCTGTACGATTGGTGAGCAGATATCCAATCCTAAACCTAAATATAAATCTACAGGGAATCTTTTTTTGAGATTATAGCTAGGCATGACATTAAATGTGGGTGTAATATCTAATGCGAAATTATATCCATCAAAAATAGGCTCTAAAAGTGCTTGACCATCTTGCTCTCCTATAAATTCCTTAGCCGAAAAGGGCTGGAAACTTAGGTTAGCTTTTACACTAAAATGATCACCATATCGTTTACCTAAGCCTAAACTTAGAACTGGAACTTTTGATTTACCAATTTTCAAAATCTACTGTTGCTCTTGGAGCATTAAAGAAAGTACCTGCTCCAAGTCCTACTTGGTAAAAAACTATCCCTGGATTTCTACTTACTGAGAAATCCTGAGCTGATACAATATTTAATGAAAAAAGGGAATTAACTTAATAAAACTAGCGTTCTTATCATTCCGATTCTTATAAGATTACGGACAAGTACCCCATTTAGGTTTGTTTTGTGTGGTAAGTAATGTTGATTCAGAAATCTTGGTGGCTCGGTTGTAATTTTGGAAACACAC
>WJBH02000328.1:0-35924 GCA_013167095.2 Daphnia sinensis | reverse complement strand
TATATTTGTTCGATAAGACAAATGTACCTATAAAAAGTTTAATTTCATCGCTATGATACATACAAAATTATTGGAATCATGTCGGGCACCTCTTTAGATGGTATCGATATTGTAGCAGCTCATATACCAAGACAGCAAATAATAGCTGGGATTTTCAACATTTATGCGGCTGATACTTATCCGTTTTTCTGATGTTTTAATTACTTCATTATTCGATGCAACGAACTTGTCTGGCGCAAAACTAGCCTTTCTAGACCATGAATTAGGTTTTATTTCGATCGGGTGTGACTGATTTTATTGCAAAAAATAATTTTTCAGCAAAACGATTTTGATGCCATCGCTTCTCACGGGCAAACAATATTTCATCAGCCAGCAAAAGGTTTTACCCTACAAATTGCTAATCCAGCTGTGATGCATTAAAAACAGGTATTCCAACTATTGGTGATTTCGAACAAAAGACGTGTTGTAATGGTGGACAAGGTGCGCCACTTGTGCCAATTGGTGATCGTTATTTGTTTGGTGAGCAAGCTGATGCGTTTTTAAACATCGGAGGTTTTGCAAATATTTCAGCTTATCAAAATGGCGTGATGAAAGCTTTTGATGTTTGTCCTGCCAATTTACCTTTGAATAAATTAGCCCGTGCAAAAGAATTATCCTACGATAAAAATGGCGACTTGGCTCGAACTGAACGATTAATTTATTCTTGTTGGATTTATTAAACAGCTTGGATTATTATGCTCAAGAAGGACCTAATCGCTTGGGGTGTTGAATGGTTGGAAAATGAATTTTATCCGTTACTGAATTTTGACAAAGACATTGAAAATAATTTAGCAACAGTCGTTGAAACACATTGCAGATAAAATTGCACATGAATTAAACACACCCTTGCCATAACTAAATTAATGATTACTGGAGGCGGAGCAAAAAATACGTTTTTAATTGAACGTCTAAAACGTTATTTTAAAGGAGAAATCGTCCCAGTAAGTGATGAAATTATCGATTTCAAAGAAGCGTTGATTTTTGGTTTGTTGGGCGCCTTACATTTGAACATGAACCAAATTGCTTAGCAAGTGTGACAGGCGCTTCAAAAGTGTTTTGGAGGCGTTTTACACCGTCCATAACAAAAAAATGTCTATTTTTGCACCACAATTGAAAAAACAAGCAATGAAAGATTTACTTCACAAATTTGAAACCAAACGCCCTGAATCGTTTTTGAATGGAAAGATGCTGAAACAGAAGCAGAAGGTTGGTAGTTATCAACTCACTTCGCGGAGGCGCAGCTGGTGGTGGACACGTATGCGTGTTGGTTTGGACAAACGTGAAGTAGAAATCGCTTGCAAAAAACAATGGAAGTGAAATTTACAGTTGCAGGTCCTGCTATTGGTGGAGCGAAATCAGGAATCAATTTTGATCCGAAAGATCCACGAAAAGAAGGCGTTCTGAAACGATGGTACGCAGCAGTAACACCGCTTTTGAAACATTACTACGGTACAGGTGGCGACTTAAATGTGGACGAATTCACGAAGTCATTCCGATGACAGAAGCTTGTGGTATTTGGCACCCGCAAGAAGGCGTTTTTAACGGTCCACTTCCAACCCAAAGAAGCACACAAAATTCAAACCGAATAGGACAACTACGTCAAGGAGTTTTGAAAGCAATTGAAGATAAAAACTACTCTCCTGATCCTGCTAAAAAATACGTTGTTGCAGACATGATTACTGGATTTGGTGTTGCCCAATCGATTGCGCATTACTATTCCATCTGGGGTGCTTCGTCAGGCTCAGCAACCCAAAATTCAGTTGAAGGAAAACGAGTTATCGTTCAAGGATGGGGAAATGTTGGCTCAGCAGCAGCATACTATTTGGCGCAACAAGGCGCTAAAATTGTCGGTATCATCGATCGTGTTGTGGGTTAATCAACGAAGATTGATTTACTTTTGAAGAAATAAAAGCACTATTCTTAGCTAAAAACGGAAACGAATTAGTTGCTTCGAACATGCTTTCCTACGAAGAAGTTAATGACCGCATTTGGTCAACCAAAGCAGAAATCTTTATTCCTTGTGCAGCATCACGCTTAATCACGCAAGATCAAGTTACAAAAATGATTGCAGCTGGAATGGAAGTCATCGCAGCTGGAGCAAATGTTCCGTTTGCTGACAAAGAAATTTTCTTTGGACCAATTGCTGATTTCGCAGATAATCAATTATCAGTTATTCCAGATTTCATTTCAAACTGTGGAATGGCGACGTGTGTTTTGCCTTACTTAATGAGTAATGATATCAAAGAATTAACAGACAAAGGGATTTTGAGGATACAAGTGATTTATTAGAATGCTTTGGTTGCTGCACATGCAATAAACCCAAGTAAAAACGGCATCGCAAAAACAGCTTTCGAAATTGCACTAAAACAACTCGTTAAAATGTTACAACATTCAAAAAAAGTTTCAAAGATTTTTTTTGAAGTGAAAAATCGGGTGGGTTAACGTTGATTTTCTTCACGGTAATTCATTGATCCTAACAAATTCATCGTTTCAGAACGAATATATTGGCATTTGGGAAAAGTCCTTTGCTGGAATGTCACTAGAACATTGGATCAACGATGCGTTGATGGCGATTTTTTTCTTGTTAATTGGACTAGAATTAAAAACGCGAATTTCAAATTGGGGAACTTTCTTCCATCAAAAAGCTGCTTTACCACTTGTAAGTGCTGCAGGAGGCATGCTCATCCCAGCACTTATATACCTAATATTTAATTACAACGAAAAAACAATTAATGGATTTGGCATTCAATGGCAACAGATATTGCCTTTGCTTTGGAATTCTATCCTTGTTAGGAAATCGCGTTCCATTGAGTCTAAAAATTTTCTTGACAGCGCTTGCAGTCATTGATGATTTAGGTGCAATAATGGTCATTGCATTGTTTTACACCAAAACAATTATTTGGTTGAATCTGCTTGCTTCAGTCGGTTTGTTTGGGTTATTATTACTATTCAATAAACTGAAAATCAAGAGCTTAATTGTGTATATCCCTGTAGGAATCGTCATGTGGTACTTCATGCATCATTCTGGTATTCATGCAACTATCACTGGTGTTTTTATTGGCATTTGCAATTCCAACAAAACCATCAAAAAAATTGGCTTCCCTGCTGAAATCACACAACGTTTTCTGCACTACCCAGTTCCTTTTATCATTTTACCGCTGTTTGCCTTGGCGAATACAGCGATAATCATTGATGTCAATTGGCTTGAATCACTTTCATCTCCTGCAAGTCAAGGAATCGCATTCGGGTTAATCATTGGCAAACCGCTGGGAATTTTATTGTTCACATGGTTAGCAGTTCAAATAAAGATTGCTGAAAAACCTACGGGAGTTACTTGGAATCAATTATTGGGCGTTGGCGCATTGGGAGGAATTGGATTTACCATGTCCATCTTTGTTACTTTACTCGCATTAGATAGTGCAACAGTAATCAATCACGGTAAATTTGCCATTCTTATTTCATCCTTAATCGCTGGTTTAATTGGATTTATCTGGCTTTTTTATCTCGTTGAAAACGAAAAAATAAGCAGTACACATCGCTTGTAACTTTTTCAAACATCCGCATTTTACATTTAATAGTTATCGTTTATTTCCCTTCGTAAACAAATGAGTGTGAATATCTCCTTCGAGAACAGCTCAAATGTGGGAAAACGTAAGCTATTTTTGTAAATATTGTATTCATTCGAGAAAAAAATGAAAAAGCGAAATTATTTACAGGTGCATTCCTTGCTACTCCTTTGTTGAGTATCGCACAATTACTGAATCTGGCGCTGATGTAGCAGCGGCAACTGCTGAAGCTGTCCCCAGGGAAGAAATATCTATCTTGTCGTTCATCATGAAGGGTGGTGTGTTCATCATACCAATTGTCCTTTTGTTGTTTTACACGATTTATGTGGTGGTTGAACGTTACCGTTACATCAAACGCGTTACAACACACAATGCGAATTTATTGAACGATATTCGTCCGAACTTGGAGAAAGGAAACTTGCAAGACGCATTGAATCAAGTAAAAAACGATCAGACAGCGTTTGGTTCAGTTGTTGCTGAAGGTATTCAAACGATTGGTCGTCCAGTTTCTGAGATTGAATCAAACATGGAAAAAGTAGTCAATATCGAAATTGGTAAAATGGAAAAAGGATTGAGCCACCTTGGTTTGATCGCAGGTATTGCACCAACATTCGGTTTTATTGGTACGATTGCTGGGGTAATTAAAATTTTCTACAACATCTCAATTTCTGAAAACGTTAGTATTGGAAATATCTCAGGAGGATTGTACGAAAAAATGATTAGTTCTGGAGCAGGTTTAGTAGTTGGTATCATTGCTTATTCGTCGTTCCACTTACTAAACGCTTTGATTGATAGCTACACCTTGAAAATTCAAACAACAAACTTGAAATTCGTTAACATCATTCAACGTCCAGAAAAATGGCAATAAAAAGAAAAAACAGGTTTCACGTTGGGATTGAAACCTCTTCCATGAGTGACATCATGTTCTTTTTGCTCTTGTTCTTTTTGATCATTTCAACGCTAGCAAATCCGAATGTGATTAAAGTCCCACTTCCGGAGGCAACAATACGGATAATACACCTAAACAACACCTTACCTTGTCCATTACAAGTGATAAACAATATTATTTGGACAAGAAGAAGTGAGTAGCGGTGATTTAGAACACGTTTGCTACAAGAAGTAAAAAAAAACGAAAATGACGAAACAGTAGTTATTCGTCCTGCGATGATTTTAGATGTACAAATATTGATCGACATTCTTCAATTAGGATTGAAAAATCAATTGAAATTTGTCATTGCTACGAAAGCAGGATAAAATTAGGAACTAATGGAAATGAATATTCAACAAAATAAACAATGCTGATAGTAAAGATAGAAAAATCGCAGCAATCGTTTCAGGCACAACGTTTTAGTTGTTCTTGTAGCGCTTTATTTATTTGGATTCTCTATTCCTCCTACTCCCCCAATTCCTGAACAGTTATTATACAAAGACGCCGAATTGGAATTGATTCCATTAGAAGATGTCTTGATTGAAGAAGGAACAGGTGGCGGTGGTTCTGGCACACCTGCTGATGCCCAACAAACAGATGAGTATGTTCCGCAAACACAACAAGTATTAACGCAATCTTCGAGCAGTTCGAATGTGCGTTCTGGCGCTTCAACTATCAATAACACAAATCGTACCTCTAACAACCCAACAAGCGCGCAACAAACCAGTAACAATCCATTTGGAACTGGCGGAAGCGGTGGTGGTGACCAAGGCGGAATGGTCGTGGTGTCGGAAATGACGAAGGAGACGGAAAAGGTCCTGGTCGTGGTGATGGGACTGGAGGAAACATCAAACGCGAACGCATCAAAGATCCCAATTCAAATGGAATTCCTTCGGACGAACGCGGAAAAGTAGTTGTACGCGTGAATGTCGACCAATAGGTGATGTTGTTGGTGTGCCAACATACGACCGTACTTAACTACAATTTCGATACCATTGTCATCAACAAAGTGGTACAATTGGTAAAAGAGCAAGCGAAATGGAACCGTGCACCTGGCGCAAAAATATTTACGACAGCTGTAACCGTTAGTTTATCGCCAAAATAGGTCAACTTTCTTCTTTTCTTCCTACTTTTATAACAATTAGCAAAGCAGATGTTCGTCTTACTCATCATTAGTTTAATTGTTTTGGGATTTTCCTTGTTCTTGTACGTAGATACGAGGAGTGGAATTTCTTGAATGCTAATTTGTTATATCGTTCACTTTTCGAGGAAAAAAACAAGCAATACGGTGCTTTTCAACTACGCAAAAATGCAGCTGGTTTACTCACTAAGATTATTTTAGTTTTCGTCCTTGCAACCGCGGGGTTAATCACCTTGAAAAAAGTAGATTTATTACCTGAAACCAATTTGGCTAATATTGCAACGAAGTCAGCGATACAACCGTGTTTGTTTTGAATAATGTGCAAAACACCGTTGAAACACCACCCAGTGCTTTAATCACCAAGGAAATAACGGAGACAACCCAACCTGTAGCACAAATGGCGCACAAACAGATGATGATGGTAAAAGTGAACAACCACAATCGACGTCAACTACTGCAACAACTCCAACAGAAAACACCAGTACTTCAGGACAAAAACCGAACAAACGTACAAGTGCCGAACAATCGATTTAGATTTCGAACGCCAATTGAAAGAACAAGCTGGCGGAAATGCAGAACGGGAACGTATCCAAAAAGAATGGGATGAGCGCAAACTGCAACGCGAAAACAAAGAAAAACAAAAACCATCTATTACTGGCGGAAATGGTGGTGTTGCAGGAACAATAGTGGTGTTGACGGAAAACATTAGTAACGTGGGATTTAGACGGCAGAAAAGCACATCAAAACGACGATGCAAACGTCAAAATTCCTGGTTATACTGCGAAAAGGAATTAATGCAAAAGTGACAGTTCGGATAAAAGTCAATGCAAACGGTGATGTTATTTTTGCAAAAAGCATTGCACCTGAAGGAACAAATCAATGCTGTGTGGACAAAGCAGAAGCATATGCTAGAAAATCGCGCTTTGAATATGCGTCAAAATCGGTGCAAGAAGGAACAATAACGTACACATTTAAATCACAATAACACATTACTTGTGAATATTCCGAAACAATCGATTGGCTATTTCAGCAGTTCCCAGCGTATCACTTATTGGGTCAACAAGCATACAATCCAGGTTTAAAAAACACCGAGGAATTAGCTGCTTTTTTTGGAAATCCACACGAATCACTAAGATTCATTCATGTGGGCGGAACAAATGGCAAAGGCTCCACTTCGAATATGCTTGCGTCGATTTTGACTGAATCGGGAGAAAAAGTAGGATTATTCACTTCCCCTCACCTCTTTGATTTTACCGAACGTATACGCATCAATGGTCAACCAATCGACTCAGATTTTGTGATTTCCTTTTGTGAAAAAGTGCGCACAAACAAGTGGACAATACAACCGTCTTTTTTTGAAATCACTTGGATGATGCCTTGAGTTATTTTGAAGCGAATAAATGTAGCGTTGTGATTGCTGAAGTTGGCTTAGGAGGACGTTTAGATGCAACGAACATCATTCACCACTCTTGGCTGTCATTACCAATATCGGACTCGATCACACACATCTTTTAGGCGATACGAAAGCTGCCATTGCTCAAGAAAATCTGGAATTATAAAAAAAGACATTCCCGTTATCATTGGCGAACCAGATCGTGCGTTAAATCAGCAATTTGACAACATCATTCAACAAGTCGGCACAACACGCATACCAACAGTTCCTGTCTCTGACTTTCCAGCAGAATTATAGGATACCAGAAAAAAAACTATCAACTTGTCGTAACAGCTTGTAACTACCTGAAGCAAATCGGTTTTCAGATCAACGATGAGCACATTTTAAGGGAATACAGCGCTTAAAACAAAATACGGGGTTTCATTGGTCGACTAGAACTCGTAGATACAGCACCGAACGTTTATATCGATTGTGCACATAACGCACATGGAATAGCTGAGTTATTTCAAAGCATTCCTCCAAGCAAAGGAAAACTTCATTTGTTATACGGTACAAGTTCAGACAAGGATTTAGCGGAAATTGCAACTTTGTTACCGAGCAATGCTCATTATTACTTTACCTCGTTTTCGAATGACCGTTCTGCAACCACAGTGCAATTGCAGTCAAGTTTCAATGGAATCGTGAAAAAGCAACTTTTTTTGAAAATCCACTTGTTGCCTATGAAGCAATGCAACATACTGCAAACAAGAACGATACCTGTGTGATTTTTGGATCGTTCTTTTTGATTCATGATTTTTTTGAACTTTTTTTTCAAAAAAACCTTGCAGAATAGAATTTATCCCTTATTTTGCACCCGTCTAACAGCAACGGCGAAAAGACAAAAATAATCGGGAGATTAGCTCAGTTGGTTCAGAGCGCCTGCCTACAAGCAGGATGTCGGGGGTTCGAATCCCTCATTCCCCACTCTGAAAAAGCATTATTCGAAAGAATGATGCTTTTTTTATTTATACCGAATCTGAGTTTACTCAAGTGAGGAGAAATAAAAAAATAGCACTGAACGAAGTGAAGGAATGCTTTTATCCACTGCACGTCGAGAAGACTGGATATGTAATCCCTCATTTCCCACTCTGATAAAAGCATTATTCGAAAGAATGATGCTTTTTTTATTTATACCGAATCTGAGTTTACTCAAGTGAGGGAGAAATAAAAAAATAGCACTGAACGAAGTGAAGGAATGCTTTTATCCACTGCCGTCGAGAAGACTGGATATGTAATCCCTCATTTCCCACTCTGATAAAAGCATTGTTCGAAAGAATAATGCTTTTTTTTGTTTAGAACGAGTGTCTGCGTTCACGCAAGCGAGGGATAAATAAAAAAAGAAAGCGCTGAACGAAGTGAAGGATCTTCTCTTACTTTTTGGCATTGCCCCAAAAAGTAACAAAAAAGTCTAGGGCCGAAAAACCGTCCTCGGAAAACTACGCTACATTACGGACGTTCACCCCAACTCGTCGTACATCCTCAGACACTGGGTTCACTTGTCCTCCATTTTAGCTTGTTTCCTTGCGGATGTTTCAAAGGCCCAGTTTTATATTTCTGACTTCGAAAGAGGTTTACATGTTGTGCGGGGCTTCGAGGGTTATTCCCGATGACTGAGGTTCTCGAAGGCAAGGGATCGATGACAACTATTTTCTCTCTTACTTTTTGGCATTGCCCCAAAAAGTAACAAAAAAGTTCTAGGGCCGAAAAACCGTCCTCGGAAAACTACGCTACATTACGGACGTTCACCCCAACTCGTCGTACCTCCTCAGACACTGGGTTCACTTGTCCTCCATTTTAGCTTGTTTCCTTGCGGATGTTTCAAAGGCCCAGTTTTATATTTCTGACTTCGAAAGAGGTTTACATGTTGTGCGGGGCTTCGCGAGGGTATTCCCGATGACTGCTCCCGATGACTGAGGGCAATTTATTATCAATAAATTGCAACTCGAAGGCAAAGGGAATAAAGGCAAAGTCTCGACACTTAGGAATCGAAGACAAAAGGTTTTAAGAGAAACGATCGGAAATTATGCTTTCAATTTTTTTGCTAATGAATAGAGATAAACTGAAATAAGCGTGATAATGAGCACAAACACAAGCGCAGAAATCAACTGTGAATTATAATGACAAACAACAGTCATTGTCAATACAAGCAAAACATTCAGAATTGCAATAATAATGATGTTCTTCTGTGAGACAACCCAAAACTATCTAACACAATATGATGCATGTGTCCTCTATCAGCACTGAAAGGACTTCTTCCTTGAGATATGCGGTCAATAAAAATGCGCAACGCATCATAAATCGGAACAAATAAGAATGGCAATTAAAACCAAGGGCAAATTTTGGACAGGAACTATCGTTGTTAAGTGTGTTGCGTATTCTTTTGACATGATGTAAAATACAAAAGAGATAATTGTAAAAACAATTAATAAACTCCCCTATCACCAAGAAATATTTTTTTGCCTTTTCTGGAGAAATTAAACCTCAAAAGGCAATAAAAGCTCCGATCATCGATAAACTTACACTCAACATTAACAATCGCCTACTAGAGTGAAAATAACGCCGTAAAACAGAATATAACTATCCCAATCAAAGATGCTAAACCATCTATCCCGTCAATTAAATAAATGCATTGATAAAGAAAACAATGATAAGTAATGCCAAAGGAATCACTACCCATTCGGATATTTCAAAAATGCCTAAAAAACCATGCAAGTTGGAAATTTCAAATTGTGGATAAAGTATCAAAGAAATAACCAGCAATCAACTGCGCATAAATTTTTGTCATAGGTTTGGTGCCTGTCATATCGTCTTTTAATCCTGTAAAAAAAACGACAATCACTCCGGTAATAATGCCAATATTGATTCCCCGTATAAATTTGTCCAGCAAAACTAAGTGATAATAAAATAACGATGAAAAATGCAACACCTCCAAAACTTGGAACAGGTTAAGTATGTGAACTTCTATCAGAAACTTTTTCAAAAAGACGTTTGATTTTGACAACATTAATGATAACTGGAATTATCAAATAAGTGACAATGAACCCAAACAAAAGGAATAAAAGGTGATAACAATAGACGCTTTCAAGTTGAAAATTCATAAATTAGGCTTTAATCGTGTAATCTTTGATACGGTAAGTTTCACCAAATTAATGAAAAGTTTTAATCCACACAAAAGTGTGTGCTGAAATAAAACGAAACTAAACGAAAAAGTTGCTTCGCTTATTTTACCTATTATAAATCATTGATTATCATGTATTTTGATCTTTTTATTTAACCCAATACATTTTATTCGCTTATCGGAAGGATGCTTACTTTCTGTAATTATTTCTACGTATTTTAACTGCGTAAGTAAGCTAACTTTTTACGTAGTCCATTTAAAAGTGATTCTCTTCTCTTTTTTAAACGTTTCATAATCAAATCTTTCTCTTCAAAAAACTGATTCAATGTTGAAAGCTCCACTTGCGGATTATTGTATAAATAGTGAAGCACTTTCATTCAATGGGATAAAACTGATCTTCGTAAACTGTTGTGCTTTTATGCAGTTTATTGGAGATGAACGTTGGTCGATAAAGCAATAACAACACTAAAAAAATAGTGATGAGTAAAAAGGACATAAAACAAATATTTGAAATTCACATGCGCAATAATGATTGTTTTTCATACAAATCACCAGTTAATTGTTGATTGCTTGTCATCTGATGGTAGTTGTGATGGAGACTAAGTATTGATTTCCATTGAGGACTTTGACATTACCAATACTTGTTCATCATTCTTATCTACTAACAATTGCTGAACAGCACTATAAAACGGATTCGCATAGACCTTAAATTGGATTGGTCGCGGGCTTAAGTTCAATCAATTCATTAGCAGCAATAACTAATTTACTCGAATTGCAAGTTGAAACAGTTGCCTGTTTTAATCGTTTTTGTACTACTGGATTAAGGTATCCCAACATCTTCATGAATTCGAAGTAATGTTGTAATTCCAACAGTCCGACAGATAGTATGTTCCTTCCGTTTTGTTTACTTCACCTCCAATAAAATAAAGTTGATCATTTTTTGCACATACAATACATTGGCACGTGGACTAGGCTTATTTGTTACCGATTCAGCAACCGCAAACCATTCATTCGCAGAGCGCAAATAGAAAGCATGGGTGTTTTTGGTTTCAAAAAAACCATATCCGCCAAAAAAATAAACGTACCTTTTGCCGCGTAAATTGCAGCTCCAAATTGATTTTTATGAATAAAACTATTATCAATGCGCTTGATCTTACCCCGTTGAAAGGAATACACCGAACCACAACTTTTATGGACAAATAGCAATTCGTTTTTATTGACACCAATTGCTGCAAACTCATTGAGTAATTGATCAAAAGGGATATCTATTGGTGCAGTTAACGTTCTTTTCAACCATGATTGAGTAGGCAAGGAATATTCCATATAAAATTGGAATCAACAAACGCATAAAAGGTATTTGCATATTTGTTGTAAGCAAGGAGCGGCTGCGTTTGTAACCTTAACTTTTGAGTGGGCTGATTAGCTGCTTGTAAGTGTGATTGAAACACAAACAAAAAAAGTAAACACGCTATTAGTGTTGTTTTAGCATAGAATAAAAAAAAGTGAGCTTCGTATTAAACCCACTTTCAACGAAAGTTATAATCTTAAAATAGCTATGATAACACTTGCTAAACTGGAAAACATGGTTGAATAACCAATGATTTCTCCACTGTTTCGTTTTTCTTTCACTGGTTTTTTCAGGCACAATAACCTCTGCTCCTGCTGCTCTACCTCAGGGTAATTTTTAAAGAACAAAAAGTGTGAAGTTGCAACAGTACGTCCATTTTGATAAACGACATAAACACGTTTCAAATCTGCATTATCTTTTTCTCCTCCAGCACTGTTGATGTAATGTCTCACGCTTTTGTTCCTTCAACAGGTACTTCGGTTGGTAACATCACAGCTCCTGTAATCTTCACAGTTGTTTCAATATTAGGAACTATTAATTGATCACCTGCTTTTAATATCATATTTGAACGACGCGATGGTCTATTAGCTGAAGTTCTCCAAGTAATTGGAATCAACAAACCATTACGCAAAATGTGCATTTGTGATGGATTAGACTCTTTGGTAATCCTCCCGTACGCATTAACAAATCAGACACACGCTCGTCTTTTGTAACAACGAGTATGGACCTGGGTACAAAACTTTTCCTGAAACAGTCACTTGTTGTGGTGTTTCGTACACTCAATTCTTCGCACATGATATTATCCTCTGGAGCTAATTTGAACGTTGCAGCATCTGTATTCGCAATCGGATCATACACTAAATTAAAGTGTATGATACGGTTTGGATCTTTTGCATCATACAAGGTGTCTTTGCGCACACGTGCAATTTCAATTTTTTTCGCAGCCAAATCGGTTAATCCTTCTGCATCCATTATCACATCTTGTAAGGTCATGTTTTGAACGTAGGTATAATTCCCAGCTTTTCGAACTTCACCATTAATTGAGATAGAATCTTTGTCCAATAAAATCGTAATTAAAATATACGACTAACTCGTCTTCTTTTTGTAGGGAAATATTTTGTTGTGCATCACCTGCTAAAGCAGCTTTTAAATTTATTGTAACGTATGTTTTTGTTAAATCGGGTAACTCACGCGAATTAGGTAGCGCGTTTCTAAAAACACGTTTTTTCTACAACGCCGTTCGCTTTTTCTACTAAAGTTTTCACGGTCATTCCTGCTTCAATGCTATATGTTTCCTGGACGGAAAATTGCGCCACGAACTTGTACCCTGTTTCGTAACGATCTAAAATTTTCGCTACGGAAATAACGTCACCTGCTTGAGGAATATAAGAAGCGTAGTTTGAAGCTGTTAAATCAGCTACTTTGCGTTCCTTCCCTGTTTTTTGTTCAATAGCAATACGGTTGATATATGCGTTTTCAGTGAACCATCCAGCATATTCCAAATACGCTCCAAGTTTTCACCTGCTGCCAATTCAAATATTCCTGGGCGTTTCACCTCTCCTTCGATAGAAATACGAGCTTTGTATGCTGGAATACGAATCACATCATTATCTTTCAACCCAATATTATCCGATTGATCACCACGCGTTAAAAACTTGTACAAATCAACTACACGAATGACTTTATCGTTGCGGATCACTTCAATGTTTCTGTACGAACCAATACTACTTGGTCCACCCGCAGGTGTAAGGCATTAAATACCGTACTCATCGAACTTACTTTGTAATTTCCAGGTTGGCTTGCACCTATAATAGTAATCGAAATCGTACGAAAACTGGATACATTGACAGAAAATTTACTTCCTGAACCAACCGTTGAATAGATCCGTGAAACAGCTGCTTTTAATTTTGTTTCTGCAGCATCTAAGGTTAATCCACTCACAAAACCTCCCCAACATTAGGGACAGCGATGATTCCTCTGTTGGAAATTTTACCACTGTATGATAATTGCTGCACTCCCCAAATATTCAATTCGAGCACATCGTTTATGCCCAATACATAATTAGGAGAAGCAGGAATATTCGTATTTGGTTCAAAACTTAAATTCGGAGAACCAAATAATTCAGAGCCAAATAATGTCAAATTTAGTAACTGCTTTCGTTGCTTCTACAATTGGCGCTATTTCTGCCTGAACTGTTGGATCAATGGTTGCCGTTTCAATTGGAGCGGGCGCGGTTTGCAATCGTCCTTTCAACGCTTCCATTTCAGCTGCTGGTGCTCCTTTCGCTATTGCTAATTTTGCTGCTTGATCAAACGTCATGTTATTGTTGGCTAATTCTTTTTGAATTTGAATAACTTCTGCATCTGATAACGCTCCAGCTTTGAATGTAGCCAAATTCGATGCATTCAATGCACCTTGTGCATGGGAATTAACAACAAAAAAACTAAAGAGAATGAATAAAAAAGCGGTTCTTTTTTGTAACAAGTTGAAAGTGATTGACATATTATTTTTTTTAACAGGACAAAGGTAAGGAAAAGATTGTAATACCTTATTCAAGGCGAAGAAGAATCGTTTTTTCTTTTAAGCGTTTAGGAAAAGATGATGAAAGTCCCAATGAATGACACCGATAACTGACCCCGACACTTCGGGGCTCGAAGGCAGAGGTTTCTTCTTACTTTTTGGCATTGCCACCAAAAAGTAAGAAATCCCGAATGTAAAATAAGTTTCAATCGGGACAGTTCGCTTACGATTTTCATAAGAAAATCTATCTCACTAGAAGCTAGGGCCGAAAAACCGTCCTCGGAAAGCTTCGCTACATTCCGAACGCTTCTTAAATTGAATACAATTATTTTCTTACTTACTTTTTTCATTGCCAAAAAAGTAACAAAAAGTCTAGTCTTCATTCAAAGCCGTTCGGGCCAAAAATCAAGCCGCTTGTTTTGCTAGCAAACGAACTAAATCTCATTGCATTGCGATTTAAAACGTAAACGCCTTTGCTGCAAAACCACGCACATTGCTTTTTGCTTTTCCTCACTTCCGGAATGAAGACGAAAACGCTTCGAGAAATAGGTTGATTTTGTACACTGTTTTCAAGATTGAAAAATGTCTACCGATGACGAAACCTATGACTGAGGGAAATTCATTGGAAATGAATTTCAACTCGAAGGCGAGGGATGGAAGGCATTGAAACGAAACCAACGGTTATTCATGAAGGAAAGTCATAAATTAGAAGATTATACTATTTTTGCGGGAATCAAAAACGCCGATTAATGCCTTGGTTTGTCATTTACACAAAGCCCCGAAACGAAAAAAAAGTAACCGAACAACTGCTTGCTATCGGTATTGACGCTTTTTGTCCGATGATTACGACTATCAAACAATGGTCGGATCGCAAAAAGAAAAGTAAGCGCTCCCTTGATTAATTCCTATGTTTTTGTGCAACTTCATGAGGTGGATCGCTACAAAGTTTTTGATGTACCTGGAGTTGTTCGCTATGTACATTGGTTGAAAAAACCTGCCATTGTTCGTGATAGCGAAATACAATCTCTCAAGAATTAACCGAAAAACCCGTTCACAACGTTACAGTCGAACACTTAACAATCGGGGATGAATTCCTTATCCCATCAGGAGTTTTAAAAGATAAAAAAGGAGTAATTCAAGAAGCACGCGGAAAATCATTGAAGTTGAAATTGGATGAATTAGGGATTGTTGTAACAGTTCAATTAGAGGATTAGAATGGGGATTTGTAGAACCTGAGGTTTCTTCTTACTTTTTTCATTGCCAAAAAAGTAACAAAAAGGCTAGTCCTCATTCAAAGCCGTTCGGGTGAAAATCAAGCCGCTTGTTTTGCTAGCAAACGAACTAAATCTCATTGCATTGCGATTTAAAACGTAAACGCCTTTGCTGCAAAACGACGCTCCTTGATTGTCACTGATCCTCACTTCCTGAATGAAGACGAATATGCTTCGAGAAATACGTTGATTTTGTACGTTTTTTCAAAATTGAAAAATGCCTACCGATGACGAACCCCGATGACTGACCCCGACACTTCGGGGCTCGAAGGCGAGGGATAGAAGGCGAGGTTTCTTCTTACTTTTTTCATTGCCAAAAAAGTAACAAAAAGGCTAGTCCTCATTCAAAGCCGTTCGGGTGAAAATCAAGCCGCTTGTTTTGCTAGCAAACGAACTAAATCTCATTGCATTGCGATTTAAAACGTAAACGCCTTTGCTGCAAAACCACGCACATTGCTTTTTGCTTTTCCTCACTTCCGGAATGAAGACGAAACGCTTCGAGAAATACGTTGATTTTGTACACTTTTTCAAGAATGAAAAATGTCTCCCGATGACGAACCCCGATGACTGACCCCGACACTTCGGGGCTCGAAGGCGAGGGATAGAAGGCGAGGTTTCTTCTTACTTTTTTCATTGCCAAAAAAGTAACAAAAAGGCTAGTCCTCATTCAAAGCCGTTCGGGTGAAAATCAAGCCGCTTGTTTTGCTAGCAAACGAACTAAATCTCATTGCATTGCGATTTAAAACGTAAACGCCTTTGCTGCAAAACGACGCTCGTTGATTGTCACTGATCCTCACTTCCTGAATGAAGACGGAAAGACTTCGAGAAATACGTTGATTTTGTACACTTTTTCAAGAATGAAAAATGTCTCCCGATGACGAACCCCGATGACTGAGGGAAATTCATGGAAATGAATTTCAACTCGAAGGCGAGGGATAGAAGGCGAGGTTTCTTCTTACTTTTTTCATTGCCAAAAAAGTAACAAAAAGGCTAGTCCTCATTCAAAGCCGTTCGGGTGAAAATCAAGCCGCTTGTTTTGCTAGCAAACGAACTAAATCTCATTGCATTGCGATTTAAAACGTAAACGCCTTTGCTGCAAAACGACGCTCCTTGATTGTCACTGATCCTCACTTCCTGAATGAAGACGAATATGCTTCGAGAAATACGTTGATTTTGTACGTTTTTTCAAAATTGAAAAATGCCTACCGATGACGAAACCAATGACTGAGGGAAATTCATTGGAAATGAATTTCAACTCGAAGGCAAGGGATCGAAGGCAGAGGTTTCTTCTTACTTTTTTCATTGCCAAAAAAGTAACAAAAAGGCTAGTCCTCATTCAAAGCCGTTCGGGTGAAAATCAAGCCGCTTGTTTTGCTAGCAAACGAACTAAATCTCATTGCATTGCGATTTAAAACGTAAACGCCTTTGCTGCAAAACTACGCTCGTTGATTGTCACTGATCCTCACTTCCTGAATGAAGACGAATAGGCTTCGAGAAATACGATGATTTTGTTCATTGTTTCAAGATGGAAAAATATCTACCGATGACGGTTCCCGATGACTGAGGGAAATTCATTGAAAATAAATTACTCCCGACGGTTCAGGATCGAAGTCAGAGGGATCGAAGATAACAAAACCCCAAATAGAAAGACTATCAATGTATTAACAAATTATTATTCAATAAAAAACAACTTAATTGTAACCTTTTTAACAACTATCCGTATCTTTAACAAAAAATCATATCTATGAAAAAGTTATTTTACCTATCTTCCTTGCTTTAGCAAGTGTGTCTTTCGGACAAAAGATTACTGCCGATTTAAATCTTGGTGCTCACGCTGGTAGCGGTGTCAATACTGGTGTTACTGGTAATATGGTGTTGCTTACAAATTCACTCCTTTATTCAGCGCTCGTTTGGATGCTGGTTTGGACCAATTTGGTGACAACAAAATGAACCGTTTATCTGCTCACGCAGTTATAAACTTAAGCAATGCGTTAAAATTATCTGATTCTAAATACGGAGTCGCTGCTCACGCAGGTGCTGGTCTTTCTAATCGTACGAACACCTTGTTATTCAATGACGATTACCGTATGACTGGTGATGGAATGGTGAACACAATGTTCGGTATTACACCTTCTTACAAATAAACGACAAAATGAGTATCCAATGGATGCAACTTATATCTACTTATTGAAAAGTGATACAGATATGAGCAGCTACTTCAATACAACTGTAGGGATTTCTTACAAGTTCTAAGTATACTCACAACTTCTTTATAAAGTCCGCTGGTTGTAACCAGCGGACTTTTTTTATGCAGTAAAATTAAAAACACAGGGAATGCCTTTGTCGATTGAATCGGAGCATCGATCGAAATTCGCGACGACTGACCCCGATGACTGAGGGAAATTCATTGCAAATGAATTTTATCTCGAAGGCGAGGGATCGAAGGCGAGGGATTTTTACTTCAAATACTTGTTCAACAAAAACGACGTCGAAGCATCATGTTGAGCAGGTGATTTCGTCTCGATTCTCCTAGAATACTACTCGCCAACTGCTTGCCTAACTCTACCCCCCACTGGTCGTAACTGAAAATGTTCCAAATAACTCCCTGAACAAACAATTTGTGCTCGTACAAGGCAACCAATGAACCCAAACTAGCAGGCGTTAATTGGTCGATTAACAAGGTATTCGTTGGTTTATTTCCTTCAAACACTTTAAAAGGAAGCAAGAAATCAGCTGTTTCGCTTGGAAGTTGTTGTTTGACAAATTCTGCTGTTACTTGTTCTGCTGTTTTTCCATTAACAAGGCCTCTGTTTGTGCAAAGAAATTCGACATCAATTTGTCGTGATGGTCTTTGTTGCCGTACAAGGATTGCTTAAATCCGATGAAATCTGTTGGGATTAACTTTGTTCCTTGGTGAATCAATTGAAAAAATGCGTGTTGCGAATTCGTGCCTGGTTCGCCCAGATAATAGTTCCCGTTTGGTAAGAAACTGGGGTTCCATCGCGACCAACACGCTTGCCGTTACTTTCCATGATCCCTTGTTGCAATACGGGGCTAATTTTTGTAAGTACTGTGTGTACGGAATCAATGCTTCGCTTTCTGCACCGTAAAAATTATTGTACCAAACGCTCAACAAAGCTAATATTACGGGAATATTTTTCTCAAACGATTCGTTTTTGAAATGTTCATCCATTTTGTTTGCACCAGCTAACAAACTTTCAAAATGGTCATAGCCTACTGCAAGGCTGATCGATAAACCAACAGCGCTCCACAACGAAAAACGACCGCCAACCCAATCCCACATCGGGAAAATAGCGTCCGGACTGATGCCGAATTCGGTTACTTTTTGAATATTCGTTGATACAGCAACAAAATGTTGTGCAACTGCAGCTTGTGTTCCTGATTGTAAAAACCACGAACGAATCGTTTCTGCATTCGTTAAGGTTTCTTGCGTTGTAAATGTCTTAGAAACGATCACAAAAAAGCGTCGTTTCTGGATTGAGTTTTTTGAGAACTTCTTGTACATGGTCGCCATCGACATTGGATACGAAGTGAACATTCAAGTGGTTTTTATAAAATTGCAAGGCCTCCACAATCATCGCTGGGCCCAAATCAGAACCTCCGATTCCAATATTGACCACATCGGTAAAAGGCTTGCCTGAAAATCCTACGCGTTTTCCTGAAATAACCTCATCCGAAAACTGTTTGATGTTGTTTTTTACCGCAGATATTTCCGGTAACACATTCACACCATCGACCAAGATTGCTTCTTTTTCGGTTGCACGTAAAGCAGTATGTAATACCGCTCTGTTTTCTGTTTGATTGATACAATCGCCAGCAAAATATTTTTGGATTGCGTCCGCTAATCAACTTCTTTCGCCAATGACAACAACAACGACATTGTTTCATCGGTTACTCTATTTTTTCGAATAATCAACTAAGAAATCATTCCATTCGATGTGCATTTTCTCCGTCCGCAACGGATCAGCAGCAAATAATTCGTGCATGTGCACCTGATTCACTTGTTCAAAATGCGCGGCTAGTTGTTGCCATGCGGCTGTTGCTGTGGATTGATTGCTTTTAATGCCATGTTTCTTGTCTTTATATTCCTTTGAAGTTCGGTTTCATCGCGCAAGCTATTCGTGAAAACAGCAAAGAATGATTCAAATTTACTTTTTCATTTGTTGAAAATGAATGCCGCAAAATTAACTAAAAACAAACCAATTAATTGCTCAGATTAAAAGTTTATCTCTTACTTTTTGGCATTGCCCCAAAAAGTAACCAATCCCGAATATGAAACAAGTTTCAATCGGGACAGTTCGCCAACGATTTTCGAATGAAAATCTATCTCACTAGAAGCTAGGGCCGAAAAACCGTCCTTGGAAAGCTACGCTACATTCCGATCGCTTCTTAAATTGAATACAATTATTTTCTTACTTACTTTTTTCATTGCCAAAAAAGTAACAAAAAGTCTAGTCTTCATTCAAAGCCGTTCGGGCAAAAATCAAGCCGCTTGTTTTGCTAGCAAACGAACTAAATCTCATTGCATTGCGATTTAAAACGTAACGCCTTTGCTGCAAAACGACGCTCGTTGATTGTCACTATTCCTCACTTCCTGAATGAAGACGAATATGCTTCGAGAAATACGATGATTTTGTACTCTGTTTCAAGATTGAAAAATGTCTACCGATGATGAACCCCGATGACTGAGGTTCTCGAAGGCGAAGGATCGAAGGCAGAGGCTTCATCTTACTTTTTGGCATTGCCCCAAAAAGTAACAAAAAGGCTAGTCCTCATTCAAAGCCGTTCGGGCAAAAATCAAGCCGCTTGTTTTGCTAGCAAACGAACTAAATCTCATTGCATGCGATTTAAAACGTAAATGCCTTTGCTGCAAAACGACGCTCGTTGATTGTCACTATTCCTCACTTCCGGAATGAAGACGATTACGCTTCGATAAATACTTGGATTTTGTAAGTTGTTTCAAGGTTGAAAAACGTCTCCGATGACTGAGGGAAATTCATTGGAAATGAATTTCAACTCGAAGGCAGAGGTTCTCGAAGACAACTTTTTTCTCTCTTACTTTTTGGCATTGCCCCAAAAAGTAACAAAAAGGTCTAGGGCCGAAAAACCGTCCTCGGAAAGCTACGCTACATTCCGGACGTTCACCCCAACTCGTCGTGCCTCCTCAGACACTGGTTCACACTTGTCCTTCATTTTAGCTTGTTTCCTTGCGGATGTTTCAAAGGCCCGGTTTTATATTTCTGTCTTCGAAAGAGGTTTATATGTTGCACGGAGCTTTGAGCGATATTCCGATAACTGATCCCGATGGCTGAGGGAAATTCATTGGAAATGAATTTAATCTCGAAGTCAGAGGGATCGAAGGAGAGGGATAGTAGACTTCGATCCCGAAGCGTCGGGACCAGTCTACAAATACCAAGATGAATTTCAACTGGAAGTCAAAAGGTAAGCTTCTCCTAAAATTGAAACGATTTTAAATAGCCTCGGTAAGCTTCCCTAAAAACTGAAACGTTTTTAATAGAGTCCGTAAAACAAAAATAGCATGAAAAATTCAAAATTTACGGAGTCACAAATCGTAGCGATTTTAAAACTTCAAGAAGCAGGAATGTCGGTGAGTGAAATTTGTCGCCAACATGGAATAAGTCAGCCAACATTTTTTAGTTGGAAAAAGAAGTATTCTGGCATGGATGCAACACATTTAAAGCGTTTAAAAGAGTTGGAAGCTGAAAATTCAAGATTAAAACGCATGTTTGCTGATGTGAGTTTACAAAGAGATGCCCTCAAGGATCTGATTGAAAAAAAGCTCTAAAGCCTGCGGAGAAAAGAAGTTCAGGTGAGTTTTAATCGAGCAACACACCTGAGTGTCCGACAGGCGTGTAATTTGCTGCATATAAGTGCTTCATCGTTTTATTACAAGCCGTTGACCGAGATGACAACCAGATCATTGACGCTTTGCAAAACCTTGCGGATGAGCATTATCGATGGGCTTTTGGATGATGCATCATTACTTGAGAAACGATGGTAAAAAATGGAACCATAAGCGTACTTATCGCGTGTATTCTGAGATGAAGCTAAACCTTCGTTCAAAGCGCCGTAAACGCCTTCCTAGAAGAGAAAAGCAAACACTTTTACAACCTTTAACACCCAATTTTCATTGGTCAATGGACTTTATGCAAGACAACCTAAGCGATGGCAAAAAGTTCCGTGTTTTAAAACATTATAGATGATTTCAATCGTGAAGGACTAGCGAGTTTCCATCAAAATCAATCACCAGCCAACGCGTCATAACAGAGCTAGAAAACTAAAAGTTTGGAGAGGTCTGCCAGAGAAAATCAGGGTGATAATGGACCTGATTCATTGCTGAAAGACTCTCTAATTGGTGTGAAAATAACAATGTGGAACTAACCTTCATTCAGCCAGGGAAACTGCTCAAAACGGCTATATTGAACGTTTTAATCGAAGCTTTAGAGAGGAAGTACTCAGCATGAATTTATTTACCTCGATTGACACATTTAAAACTACTGCACACCAGTGGTTATACATGTACAATCATAAACGACCTCATGCTTCTCTTTCCAATCTTTCTCCTCGAAATTTTCTTTAAAACAATGTAAGGAAGATTTTATTGAATCTGTATATCCTACTTTTCAAATAGATAACTAACTTAGTATTAACTTTTAACTTGGAACTCTATTTTTAAACGTTACTAAACTGGGGAAGCTTACCCAAAAAAATAAAGTGTTGAGGGATCGTTATATGCCTTTAAAAGTAGCTTGTTTTCCCTATTCTTCTTCGTCCTACAACAAAAGTAAGCTGCGCACTTTCCTTTGCACGTAGCCCAATTTTTTCTAACTGTGCCAACTCAGCTTGTCTGTATAAAACTTCATTCGTTATTTAATTATCGCAATATAAATTACTGTAATGCACATTGCGATAACAAAGATGCGCTAAATTTTTGATTTTCCAAATTACCAAAACCAGCTCTCAATTCTTCATTCTCACACTCATTCTCACTCTGTCTCACACTCATTCTCACTCTGCACTGTTCTCGCTCTCATTCTCACTCTCTTTCTCGCTCTGTTATCCTTATCGGCCAAAATCATCTTGCACCCGCACAATATCATCTTCATTGGATGGGTTTTGGGATCGGTGTGCTGCCAAATTTCTGCAATGACCGCATAATCACTCAACCCGATCAAACGGTGGCGTTCTCCTTGTTGTAGCGTTATTGTATCGCCAATTCAGAACTTGCAATGCCCCTTCTGCTCTGTGTCACTCGTAACAACGCCAGCCTGACCTTGAATAACTCGCCAAATCTCGGCTCTGCGGTGATGATACTGCCAAGACAAACGTTTGTCTGGTGCTACCACTAATATCTTTGGACTCAATTGCCCACCAATTTTCAAGGTGGAAACATCCAGCCTTCAAAATATGCATCTGCAAAAGCCTGCGCTTGTGCTTCAGCAATCACAAAAAAACCACCCCACGGACGGTTGTGATCGTGTGCAACAATTTCAAATGCATGTGCTGCTAATTCGTTTTGTATGGTTTCGAAAATCATGATTAATTATTATTCAGTATCAAAAGTAACACCATCATCTGGATTTTGAGACATGAACTCAAAGTTTAACGTTTTATCTAGCCTTGAGCCAAAGTAAACGGAGGTTTAAAGCCAGAGTTGAGCATTTTATTTGAATCAAATTGAGTGGTTGCACAAAACTTTTTAACTCGAACGGCACTTACTGAATAAGATTTACGTGTGATAATTTCAATAGATCAAATGAAAAACCTCCTAATACGCCAATTAAATAAGGAATTTTTATCGAAGGAATTTTCTTTTGCAGGCTATTTCAACTTGTTCAACTAATTCGTTCATGGTGAAATCAGGCTTGTCAATGTAATTGTAAATAGACGACGTTGGTGTTCATTTGAAACTAAAAAAGTTAAAAATGCTGCTACATTACCAACATAAGCCATCGATTTTTTTATTGTTTCCTCTTCCGACCATTAAAAATCGGCCTGATGAAATTTGTTTTAACAAGTTATATACATTCCCTCTATTACGCTCACCAAAAATTACAGTTGGTCGAATAATGGTTAATGTTCTATCTGTAGGTGAGTCAGAATGCCATTTTTTGTAATATTTCTTCTCTTGCCACTTACTTTTCCCATAATCATTGAAAGGATCGTGTATGTGCTTTTCATCTGGATTAGTCTTATTTAATCCGTAAATAGCTACTGAACTAGTAAATATTATGTGTTTACGTTATTTTCTATCATTGCAGCTAGCACATTCTTTGTCCCTTGAACATTTACATCATAATACAAGGTCTTGGGAAAAACATCATCTTTATGTTCAGCAGCTAAGAGAATAACTGTGTTTTGATTTTTGATTGCTTTATTTAATTCTTCCTGATTTCTAACATCACCAATTATTGTGTTTTGGGGATAAAATGGACTACTAACTTTATCAAAATGGTAACAGAATGATCGTTAATTAAATTCTGTTAAGCGTGAACCTACAAATCCTGATCCTCCTATAATTAAGATATTTTTCATTTTCTAATTAATTTATAAACCAATTTTAATCCTGCAACAGGTAATAGTCTCGGCAAAGCACGTGTAATGGTATTTTTTAAAAAACTGAACAATTGTTATGTGTCCAAGTTTTTAAATGTTCTTTGTAATTTTATTTCTTGTTTAAAAAAAGTAAAACCTTGCCTTCTAGCCAGCATATTATTACCACAACGTGCATACACTAAGACTTCCGGATGATTGTGAGCTTGAAAACCAGCTTTCAACATACGTACCCATAAATAATAATCTTCATATCCTAAAAAAGGCAAATAACCTCCTACTGATACAACAGCTGATTTTTTAAAACAACAGACATGTGATTCATTGGATTTCTACTTTTCGAAAAACGAACGATTGAATGTTGATCAACAGGACATTTCTAATACTTTTAGTATTTGTTGGAACATTGTCAAAGTCAGCTATTTGACTACTAATTAATGAAACTGAAGGATTCTCCATTAAATAGCTAATTTGTTTTTCAAATCTTGTAGCAACAGCAACATCATCACTATCCATTCGTGCTACTAATTCATAAGAACATGCATCCAAACCTATCGCTAAAGCTTTTCCTAACCAACATTAGTCGATAAAGCAACCACTTTAACTGGAGCTTTGTTAGAAAAATCAATCAAAACGCTATCTAATTCTGGTGTGAGTTCACCATCTTTAACAACAACCAATTTCTGTCGCTGAAGCGTTTGGTCGTCCCAAATACTTGATAATGCTTTTTCAAAAAAAGAGAATTTTCTTGAAGTAAACGGAAATTAAAACAGAAAAATTTGTCATATTATTTTTAGATTTCAAAAAACTTAATGCTATTAAACTAAATGTTGGATGTTCAGGGGATGTTATGTTCAAACATAAACTTGAACAAATAATAACTGGGGAATCTCTTTCGTTGCTATCAAATCTGTGTCAATATTATCAAATGTAATTGTGCATTCATAAAATGAATACCTGGACTTAAAAAAATTTCTTTTTTTATTGTAAGGCAATTGTTAAAATAGTTTTTTGAATAATAGCTTGATCTTGCTCAGAAAATTCGATTTTATCAATTAATGAAAAATCTCTTTTTAGATTTTGAATAATATACTGAATTTTGAACTTCTACATGACCAACAATATTATACAACTTTGAATGGAAATGTATTCCGAATTTATTATAAAGGGCTTCAAATACAAGTGCTAAATTAAATTTAAATAGTAATTTTTTATTATAGATTTTGATGAATCCGCAAAAAATCTCTTGACTTATTTGCAATATCAATATTTTTAAATTTAAATAATGCAGGTCTTAATTCACATAAAGACTTTTATTTTCTGTCAAGTTATTTTGTAAAATTTCTTAAAATGTCCTTTAACTGAATAAAGTGGTTTTAAAGAAAATGTTTTAGGTATATCCTTTTTTTGTATTTGTCCAAAATAACCAACCAAATGATCAGAGAAAAATGTCTTTTCGGTTGCAATATATCCTGAATTATTGAGCAAATCAAATGTTCCTGTTGTTCCAGTACATAGCCACAACTTTTTTGCACGAATTTCTTCACCTGACAATATTACAACAACTTCATTTAGTTCAATTTTGAAAGAAATTACTTCTTTATTTATTAAATGGATATTCCCAAATTCTTTTTCAATTATTTTTTTAGGTCGTAATGGTCGAAAAGGGATAAAAGAATAGCCCGACTCAATCTTTTGATTATTTAAATGATAAACTTTTGAAAAACATATAAACACTGATTTATATTCAATATGTTTGATAATGTTATAGAAACTTATGACTCCATGCCATAATTGAGAATTACCTCCATTACCAATCTGTCCAATTTTCACTTTCCCATTGGTTTGTATTTGTAACTTCAATTTTACTTTCCGTAAAATCAATTATTACAGTGTTTTGCAATTCATTAGCTGATTTCAACCCTTCTAAAACACCTAAAGCTGCTGCTCCTTTGCCAATAATTACGTGGTCAAAACATGATTAAAAATTATTTGATATAAATGTATATCCGTAATTCTTGTAATTAATTATTCGGAAAAAATAAGGTCATTGGTCTGCACATCAAAACAAAACTTGGATCGCTTGTACAAAAACATTTGAATTTGAAATATGAACTTAAATACAAAACTATTATTTATGTTTTCTACTTTCCATGTTTCATCAATTTGTTGATTCACTTTAGAAAAATCAATTGTGACAAAGTAGTTGCAATATGATCTAAGGTCGTGATTTTAGTGCGACCATAGTAGTTAATTAACGGTTTGTTTTCTTCTTCGATAATTGCTACTTTAAGAATGAAAAAATCTGATGCCTTTTAATTGTTTTTCACTAGTATATTAATTTTTGGATAATTGTAAAATCCAGTGAGCCTATATGCATCAGATGAAATCGAACTTATTAAGGTAATTTTCCCTTTTGTTTTTTTTTTAATTCATTCAGAAACAGTTGGTTTTCATTAATTTTTTTGAAATGAAAACACAATAGGATTTTCTATAAATTCAGTTTCATAAACTCAGAATGACTCAATTCTAAAACAACATTGTTTTTTTTTAAACTTGACAAATCTAGTTTTTTATAAATTCTTGAATTTTTTCCAATAATCGTTATGGTATTCATTAATTATCTTTTTAGTAATGTTTTTAAATTATTTGAATACGTAACTTTTAAAAAGTCAAATGTATCACTATCTTTCATGTTGACCCGTTTTTTTGATCTTCAAAATTAATAGCTGCTAAATTTTCGTAACAACATGATATTATCGTTATCAAATAAAAAAGTGTAATTCGGGAGTTTTGGATAAATGCAAAGTAAATTATTTTTTAACGCTTCGAATAATGAAAGGGGTAAGTTTTCTGCCTTACTACAACTAAAATGAATTGTATATTCTCATAAGGAATTCTATTGACCATCCCTTTTAAAATGACATTTGAATATTTGAGAGTTTAGAAGCAAGTTTTATCGATTATTTTACCATAAATTACAAATACGTGCTTACTATATTTTTTATTATCAAGCAATTTTAATAAATTATTATACTTCCTGCTATCAACATTACCAACCATTAATATTTCAGTTGATTTTTTTATGTTTGATAATGAACATCTATTGACAAAGGATTGAAGAGCGTAGTGGTAGTTTTGCTATTTTTTTAAATTTGTCTCAAAATATGGGTTTACAAAAATCACTTTTTTAACGTTCATCATTCCAATAAATACAAAGGGTATAAGAAAAGACCTTTTATAAAATAATTGAATGAGGTAAACATTAAATCGGGCCAATTTCCATGATAGAATAAAAATGATTTCTTTTTTAATGATAATGATAAAAAAGAATAATGATCATCAAAAAAAAAACATCAAAATGTTCCTTTCTTAATTTGCGAAATTGTTTAATAAAATCAAGCTTACTTATTGTGACATTTGTATCAAAATTATTTTTGCTAAAGCGTTAATCTCCAAACTCGGCAGTATTTTTATTTCAGATCTATAATTCCAGGAAACCTTTGTTCCACCTGTTAAATTATTAGAAGCATTTTTTGTAATCCAAAGAATTTTCATTTAAAACAATCTAAATATTTTTGAGCAATAATCGTGGGGCAAATTCATTTTTGAAAATAGACTCAATTTTATTTGGTTCTAGTGCCGCGTAAATAGTCTGTGCAATTGAGTTTCAGACTGAATATCATTACCAAAAAAAGTGAATTTTTATCTACAAATTCTATATGTCCCCAATTGCTGGTAAAATACATTTCAACCCATAAAGCGCGCTTCTAGAGTTGTTAACCCAAATGGCTCACCTTCATTTAAAGAAATGAATACAGTAGCACTTTTCATGATTAATAATTTTTCTTCTGCTGAAACATATCCATGAAAAAAATTATTTTCTTCATCAAAAGTCTTTTTTTAGTACTTTTAAGTCTGGCCCATCACCTATGATGTGAAATTGTAAATCTGAATTAATATTTTTCCTGTAATAACTAACTGCTTTTAAGATTAAATCTAAGTTTTTTGTTTTAAACTATTCTCCCTGTAAAAAACAAGCGATTTTAAAGTTTGATTTCAGGTTTGTCCGCTAATAATGTTGATAATGTTTCCGGATTATGAATGACAAAATCTGATTTTAAAAAAAAGAAATTATCCCAAACAATTGAGTTAAAAAGAAAGAAACAGATACTGTTTTGTTATTTATTCTTGAACAAAATTTATGCCCATACATTTAATTTGAATTTTATTTTATTCAAAAAACGAGCATAGGGATATCCGTGAAGAATAAAAATTGAATGTTTAAAAAACACACCAAAAACACCGAAGGAAAGGGATGAAATGCACAAAAAATCTTTTCTATTTTTCGATTTCAATAGAAATTTTATCATTTCAATCTTACTTTTTATGTAAATCACTTCTTTACCTAATTGTGGAAAAACCAACATATAAGGAGTCATTAACTTCTTTACCCCACCATTTTTTGCTGGTCCTAATAGTATGATTTTTTTAAACTCCATATGGAAAATTGACTTGGTTATTGAGAAATAACCTTCGATAATTAAAAAAACTGCAAAATCAACTTATAAACAGGTTTATGCTGATTGATTGATTTTATGATGATAATATAAATAAATGGTGCAATTCTTCCATGAAATGGAGTATACATGATTGCAATAAAATAAATAGCTAACAAATAAAAAATGGGGCAACTAACTCTTTTTTATGATTTTTTGTACCAACTATTAAAAAACTCCTAGCCTGATTATGAAATAACAATTGATTCTCGCTCCTCAATGTTCAATAAATCATTGGTATAATTTTCATATCCAAAAGGTTTAGAAAAAAATAAAAATAATTGATCCTTTAAAATAGTGATTATTCCAAGTACAATTACAAGAATAAAATATTTTCTTCTTTGAAAACTGATATTTAACTAGTAAAAAATAAGGCAAGAAAAGTACTGAAAGTGAATGAATGATCGTTGCTAAAAAAATACTTAAAAATGGACTTTTTGTTTAAAATATCAATTGATCCTAAAATCAAAAGTGCTGCTCCATATCTGTAGTTTGAAAAGAAAACCATGGTAAAACATAACCGACTATAAATAAAAAAACAATGAACGAATTGAGGAAATTTCCTTGAACTTGTGAGGATATACTTTTAAAAAAACAAAAACAGCATATCCAAGTATCAAAGAAATGATAATCCAAAACACATAAAAGTCAACAGAAAATTTCCCTAATAGTAATCCTATATAATAATACAAAGCCATAACCATCTGCGATTCAAAAGGATAATTATCAATTGTACTAAAAAAAATCCTTCCCAAAATCTGCAAACGATGAGTGTAAACGAATCAAACAAAAAAATGTGATTAGAATTGTATATGAAAAATTTATTGTTTTTCTCAATTTTTTATGATGTTTATATACAAATCTAAAATTTTATCAATTCCATGATATTGCGCAACATACTCCTTACCTTTTTGTTGTTCTCAACAATTAATTCTCTATTTTTTATTAGTAATTCCACTTTATCATAAACATCTTTAACACTAGGTTTTACGTTCACTATGTAATCATAATTTACACCCAAGTTATTTTTATGAATTGACTCAAAAACCTCCAATCACAACTTTTCCTTTGGCTAATCCGTCAATTGCATTCATTCCTGGACCATAAGAAAATACTTGATCAAAAATAATGTCAGCTTCATCTATGAGTTTTGAATATTCATGAATGGTAAATCTTCAATTCTTTTATAGTTAATAATTGATGAATATTCTGAACGATCAATCCATTGCTCCATCAATGATTGCATTGCCTTTGAAACCTTTACGTTTTGATTGAACTCCATGTAATATGTTAATTTTTTTTGTCAATGAATTATGTTCAATAATATTTGTATTAATAGGTAATGGAATGAAAACATTTGGAATTTGGTAGCTATCGTAAGCAATTTATATTCAATACAACATGTCACAATTGAAATGTTTTTTTTAATAAACCATTCTGAAATATTTTTACACCTCCTACTCTCCCATAAACTTTTGATTTCCTTCATCTTTTAAAGCTCCTAAATGTGGAGAGTATTCGTATTTATTTTCTCGAAATGCTTTCCAATAAATCGAGTCATCACCTGCTACTGTGTAAATTACTTTTTTGTTGTTCTAATAATGTAAGATAAAATAAGTTTAACAAAATTAAACCTTGAAAAAACAAGGGGATTAATAATGAAAACGACATCATAACCTTTCATTTTTTTTATAAACCTTAATTGATTGATTATTCTGCAATTTGTCGTATGAAAGGGTTTTTGTTATTAGAACCAATATTGATATCACGATTATAATTTTTAAAATTATCTCCATCACTAATCAATGTAACATTGTGTCCTTTATTTTTAAACCCTTCAGATAGATTATTATAAAAACCACTGTATTCTCCTAAAAAAAGTATATTCATCTAGCTGGGATTTTTTTAAATAATAACTTTCTGAATATATATATCTACTAACATATAAATGAAATAATTTAATGCAAACGATATCGCTGTTCCTCGAATTCCAAAAATTTGTATCAAAGCATAACTCAACAATACATATAACGCACTAAACCCAATTTCGGTGATAATATAAATTGTTGTTTTTGCTTTAGCTAACATTAAAAATGCTAAAACCAAGATGCCATTTTAAAGAAATCACCAATTAATGCCAAAAAAACAAACTTTCCATCTGAAAAAATTTTTTGAAAACAACACTTCAATTACATAAAACCTTGATAAATAAATTGTTACACAGCCAATTAAAACAGAAGGTAATAAATTTTATAACCATTCAACACTTCTAACCTAACTTCACTATTAGTTACTAATGCAGATAATTTAGGTAAATAATATACACTTAAAGAAGTTGTAATTAACATGAGATAACCATCTGATACACGCATCATTCCTTGCCAATAACCTGCAGCATTAATACCTAAGTCATGAGCTATTATATTTCTTAGCAAAATCTGAGATACAGGAACTGTTAATGCTGATACGAGTGCCATAAGCTGAAATGACTGAGTTTAATCCTAATTTTTTATCAAATTTTTCTAAAACAGTTTTTTTACTTATTATTCCACTTTTTCGAACAAGAAAAGCAGTAAAAGCAAATACAATTACTTGTGATAAAACGATCGAATACAAAGCTCCAGTAACCTTATAATAAACTACTAATAAAATAGTAAGTAAAAGACTGGTTATACTTCCTATAGCGTTTACAAGAGTGTATTTTTTAATTTCACCTTTGCCATTTAAAATTGATATAATCAGTGATTTAACGAATAAAAAAATCAGAGTAATACCTAGGACAATAATTACATTAACATATTCACTATTTCCAAGTATTACTTTGAAAAATAGCGAGCAAAAAACAGAATAAAGGCACTGACAACAATTGAACTGAAAAAGGTTATTTTAAGGGCGGTACTTATTAATCGCGTGGTTTTTTCTTATCGTCAATGTATTCGGAAACATATTTAATAACTCCATTATTAATCGCGCCATTACCAATAGCTAAAACCATTGAACTGAAATTTGTAAATGCGCCAACAGTTGCAACTCCTAAAGGGCCAGTCAACATGGCAATTATCTTGCCAGCTACAAAGCCTGAAGAGATTCTTACAAAAGTGGATAATTGCAGAAAAAACACTCGTTTTTATTAAATTCACTTAATATTTCATTCATTATAACAATAATATTTTCGATTTCGTCTTTTTCCATTACGGGACTAATCGGTAAACTCAAATACTTCATCGTGAATTGTCTCTGTAATTGGTAACGATAGATGATTAAATGCTGATAACCCGTTTGTTTATGGGGAGGAATAGGATAATGAATGAGTGTTTGAATACCATGTTCCAATAATTTAGTTTGTAATTCTTCTCTCTGTTTCGTTCGAATTACAAACAAATGCCACACATGCTCGTCAAT
Source organism: Daphnia sinensis (assembly GCA_013167095.2). NCBI lineage: Eukaryota > Metazoa > Arthropoda > Branchiopoda > Diplostraca > Daphniidae > Daphnia > Daphnia sinensis. Next base: position 4,005 of record WJBH02000328.1, on the reverse strand, counting down.
ATCTCCAGGATTAGGTAGGATGATCTGTTCATTTTTGATCCGAGTTAAAAAATAGTCGCAACTATTCGTCTACGAACAATTTCCTGATCAACATATTTTAACTTAACGGATAAAAATGCAGCTTGAATTTCATCCATTCTACTATTCAAACCTTGGTATTGATTGACATATTTTTGTGCAGAACCATAATTAGCTAATGCTTTAATTACCTTCGCTAGTTCTCCATCTTTGGTTGTCAGCTCCTGAATCGCCTAAAGCACCTAAATTCTTTCCAGGATAAAAACTAAAACCAGCAGCATCACCTAAGTTTCCAGTGCGAATGCCATTCCATTTAGCGCCAATAGCTTGTGCATTGTCTTCAATAAGTTTCAAATGAAACTTTGCCGCTAATTCTTCTAATTGCTTACTCCAACATACGCGCCCATACAAATGAACAACCATAATTGCTTTTGTTTTAGGAGTAAGCTTACTCTCAATTAAACCAATGTTTAAATTAAAAGTGTCGAGATCAGGCTCAACAAATACAGGTACTAATTCATTATCAGTTATTGCTAATATAGAAGCTATATAGGTGTTCGCAGGAACAATGATTTCATCCCCCTTTTGCATAATACCCATTTCGATGTATGCCTTAAATATCAAACGCAAAGCATCCAATCCATTTGCAACAGCAATGTGTTCCACCTCCTGAAAAGTTGCTAATTCAGTTTCAAATGTTTAAACACGCTCACCTAATAAATACCAACCTGAATCAATTACTTCTGCAGCGACTTTTTTAAGTTCAGCCTCGTACTGTGCATTTATTTTTGAAGATCTAAAAATTTTATCATGAAAAAAGGTTAAAACGTGAATACATTTACCATATTTACATCCTAATTTTTCATACGAATGTATGACTGCTTTATTTGTTGTTGCAGGATGCATAAAAGCATAATTAGCACCATTTCTTTTAAATGATAAGCCATTTCACTTATCAGTTCAGATACCAACCTTTGCACGTTTCAGATGACACCGCAGATAAAACCATTTTAGATATTTTCTCACCTATTAAATCCATTCTTCTTTTAAATAGTTAGCAGTTAAGAATGCATCTGGAGGTGTTTTTATCTCATTTGGAACAATAACATAATCAGAAAATCCTTTAATTGATTCTTCAATAAATGTTGCTAGAAATTCATCCGCCTTTTGAGAATCAAATATAGTTTCAGCATGAAATCTATCATATTCATTCCTCATTATTCTAGCAACTCTTTTGAGATTTGGTATATCATCATAATCTGCTGACCTTACTACAAATCTTTCGTAATTATAATTTTTTAAATCTAAATAGTAAGTAAGTCTATTTCAACCAATTTAAAACCAGCCTCATTTAACGCTTGAATTGTAAAAATATCTTCACTAGGAATTTCTGAAAAACAATAATTTCCTTTTTCAACAAAAAATTCTTTAACAAATTTTGGGTAGCTAATTTAAGTGTGAAATAATCTAAATGACTATATAAAACGTATAACAATTTATATGTTTTAACATTAAAATAGTCCGTATCCCATTTCAAAAATTTCACAACAAAAACATGTTCTTTCCAGCGATTTCTATTGTAATAAATTGGACATCTTTATCATCTTGTAGTTTAATTATATTATCCGAAACAGTATGTTTAAAGATTTTCTCTTTATCTGCCTTGGGATAAAAACTATATTGAGAATAATGATAAGTATATCTTTTCTGGTTTGTATTAACTCCGAAATCATATTATTCCGCCATTAATATTAATATTAGAACCATTAACATATTCTGTGTTTCTTAAATATTCAACAGTATTAAAAATGTCTGATGATTTACATAACTTTTTGAAGGTATTCTTTCTTTAATTTGATTCAAATAAATTTCAGAACCTCATTTATCATTCCTAACTCTGAATAACCTAGATTTATATTATTGATTGTAATTCCTTTAAAAGCATTTTCGATTGCTATAGACTTTGACATCCCTGAAAGTGCTGATTTTGAAGCTGCATAAGCACTAATTCCTGGAGAAGGAAGTTCTGAAACAACTGATCCAAAATTTATTATTCGACCATAAGATTGTTCTCTCATAATTGGAAGAATACAATTTATTATATTAAATGTTCCAAATAAATTAACTTTTATTACTTCTTGCCATTTTACTACATCAGTTTTAGAGCAAATGAATTATAATTAATTCCTGCACAATTTATTAATGTAATATTATTCAATTGATCTTTTATACTGTTAATAAAATGCTGAACTTGGACAATGTCAGTAATATCAACCTTGTAATAATACCATTGTTTTTTCCTACAATAGTTGAATTATAAATTCCAATAAAATCCTCGTTATTGAGTGAATATTCTTCACATAAATTTCCCGATTCTTTTGATGCTCCTGTTATTATTATCATTTTAAATGTTTTTAATCTAATATTATAAATTATATAGAATTTGAAAAAAAGACAAATCCTATTCAGAAATTTATTTCAACTTTTAAAAATTTGAAATAAATTATACTCTCTAATGTAATCCTCCTCATTATACTCATGCGAAGCGAGCACCAAACAAATAGAGCCTGATGAAAAATTAATCTCTGACGCCCAAATTCCCGGAGGGATATGCAACCCTAAGTCGGGTCTGTTTAAGAGTACTTGTCTTGTAGTATTCCCATCATCTAGTAACACCTCAAAACTACCACTTGCTGCTACTAGAAACTGATGGCATTCTTTGTGTGCATGCGCACCACGTGACCACCCACCAGGAATATCATACAAATTTAAAAACACGCTTTATTGCAAAAGGCATTCAATGTTATTATTAATTGACGTAATGTGACCATTTCTATCACCTATTTGATTTAATGCAATAAATTACATTCGTATACTGTTGCTTTATTTTGCATTATGTAACGTTTTGTAATCATTAAAATCTCGTATATAATCTTCATTAGTGAATAATTCACTAGAAACATGAAGCGCTAAGGCATTAGTAGAAAAATTCTCAATGTGTCGCCAAGTATTTGCGAACAAATAATCCATAATAACTTCTATTCAAAGAATATTTCTCAGTTGTCCCATCTGGATGAGTAATTACAACATCAAAACTACCACTCAACGCAATAATAACTTCTTGTTGCTTGCCAAAGGCGTGGCCACCTCTTGTTCTCCTCCAGGTACATCATAAGTCCAAAAAACACGTTTTATTTCAAACGGTAAATGATTCGGATGCTGAAAAAACGTTAAATTCCTCTAGGATCTGAATTTTCGGAAAATCAATTAATATGTATTCATAAATCACTTACTTTTTCAGCCACCTCTTTTCTCAAACCACTACTTGAAAACCGGTGATTACGTTTGTTGAAATACAGATCTATTCCATTTTCCTCACACAACGTTCTACCAGTAAAATTAACTTCTTTGTATTCTTCACCTACGATGCGTACATCAATTTTAAATGCACGCAAAATATCTTCCAAATCTTGTTCGGTTGCATAGGGTACAATTTCGTCTACGTTTTGCAGGCTTTTAATGAATGTAGCGCTCCACAACCGTTTGTACCGGTTTGTTTTTTTCTGGGCGGTCAATCGTTGGGTCCGTTTGTAAGCCACAAATAAAGTAATCGCAATTTCGTTTTGCTTCTTCGAGCATTTAATGTGACCTGCATGCAATAGGTCAAAGGCACTAAAGGTTATTCCTACTTTCATACTAATTCATTATTCTTTTCAATACTTTCCGTCCAATCAATACCCCCGTCACTAAAACGCAGCCAAAAACCCTCCAATTAGAAGACCTTTCACCTTTCCAAAATTTTCTTTTTTCAAGGCAAAATCGGTTTGTCAATCACTTGAATCAAAGGGGTTCTTTGCGCACATTGATTCGGGCCAATTCGGTTTGTTTTCACCAATTCCGTTAAAATAGCCGTGTTGGCTTGTACATCCACTTCTTTTTGATGCCGGTACACGGCGCACGTTTAAGGCTGGGTTCAAACCAAACACT
>WJBH02000327.1:0-36761 GCA_013167095.2 Daphnia sinensis | reverse complement strand
ACCAATAATTGCTAGATCATCGTTTTGATATAATCCTGCGTGTCGATGGTCCGCAGTAACGGTAAACACTGTTCCGGTTAACGTGCCTAGGGTTGTGGTGCTGTCCTGTTGGTAATACATACAATTGAATTTTATTGGTTAAACACCGACTTCCTCGCTTGGTGCGGAAGGATCACCTGATGTCAACGAAATTTGATGGCATATTGCTCATAATCTTCTCCATTTCTTGGTCTACTTCGACACCAACCATGCTAACTGCACCGTTAATTCTGCGCCCGCTTTGAAGCGAATACGTCTTTTTGCTTTTAAACTGATGGTTAAATCTTCTCTAACCCCAGTTGTTGAACTGTTTTCTGCCATTTTTTTCTTTTTTGTCGCTGAAATAGATGGAATACTATTCCAGCGAAAGTGAATACTACTAATTGAATCAACCAACTCAATCGGTTGACTTGTCGAAGTTTCCCATGGATGGAATCGCTGCTTGACTACAGCAGTCGCTACTGCACCACCAATGATGAGGTAACCACCAATTGCAACAACCGCAGTTGGTAATGCAACAGGTGACGAAATCACAGCAGTTCCTGCAGCTGCGACAACAACCCCAATCGTTCTTAATTTTTTAAAGAATGGGGGAGTGTCGGCCTTGCAACGTACTAAATACGATTTCAACTGGTCCTTGAATTGACCTTTTTCCTCGTTGAACGAGTAACTTGTCCTGAATGCGCTTTTTCATCGCTTACAATTAAATTACTTCAGCAATGTGAAGCGAGTTAAACGCACCATTTTTCAAGAATACATCGTACCATTTAATTTCTGCAAGAATTCAAGCTTTAACAAGAAAATTTTGGTTGTTCCAATTGCAGGAATTCTGAAGAGTAAGCGTAACCGTAGTTTGCGATTGATCAATCGGAAGAGTAACAGGAGTTGAAAGCTGCAAATCTTTTTGCGTCATTTCAAAATCCAAACCAACAAACCCACAAGAAAACTCAACATGTGTTGCACCTTGTGGATATGCAAATCCAATTGCGGAACCAAATCGATAATTTCAATTTCCCCCCTTTGACGTGTCCACGGTATAGGATTTGTAAAGAATTGATCCCAAAAGAGCGGTTTTTGTTAAAGTCGAAACCTTTCAAAGTGCAATACCATCAGGCGTCTGTATCCCTTCTGCAACCACTCTGTTTCCGCGGTCGTTGACCGTATCCAAATTTTTGATTGCAGTCATTAATTTGGTCAATCGCGCCACAACTCTGCTATCCGAAGCATTCATTGCGAGTGGTCTCACAGCATCGCGTAACAGCTTCCACAGAACCTGCAGAACTTCAAATTCCTTCCCATTTTCACGCGTTCGTTCAAATGCTGGATCGGTTGCGATACGTTTTGCATCAACGGACGTTTTCATCCGTGCCAAGTTCCCATCCTTGGTCTTGTAGAAATTGACGTTATCCAACGTCCCTTTCAGTTTAATTAAGCCAGATTGTCTTGCCATAGCTTTTAAATTTAAAGTGTTTTTCAGCCCATTATTAGGTTGCCAATGCACCTGTCAAAGAAGCAAAACGATCTAGAATTGTGCACACGAAAAGTTCTTCAACACTGCAAACATCCAATGAAAAAAAACACCGACCTAGCGGGCGTGTCGTTTCATATCTTTATGTTGTTTTAATACTGATTTAGCATATTTATACAAGCAAAAATCAATTAATTTTGCTATAATTCAAGGCAGTGTTAAGCATAGATAGAGTATAGGATAGAGTATGAAAACCACACATCAACATGAAGCGAATTGCTATTTATCCAAAAGACATAATGATCATTACTGGAAAAGGAGAAAGTTACTCCAGAAGCTATTAAGAAGATCAAGGAGCATTTAAACAAACAACCCCACCAATTTGTCAGCTTCGATGAATTTTATCACTACACAGGCTTAAAAAGCGATCTACAAAAGAATAAACTACCTGCTTTAATTTTGCTGTTATTTGGTTGATTTTAATCAATAATCATTATCTTTATAGGACGAAAAACGTTCTTTAAAAATCATCAAATTAATACAAGTTTTAAGACAGCAGTTCAGACAGCAGATTAGCTTTTACTTTGTATTTAATTGAAAATTAAGAGTTTAGGAGCATATTATATTTCCCAGCGGGATCACAAAAGCCTCCTTTTAAGGGGGCTTTTTTTTATTAAATACCACCAATTTAAGGGTTTACATAAAAATCAAGCAATCAACAAACAGTTTAAAATCAAATAACAGTAATAAATTACAACAATTCGTTAACAGAATTTCGTCGTAGCAGTAGCTTATATTCAAGCAAAAATCAACAATCCTTCGCGTATTTCAGGAAACGGATATGGTGAAAACAACCCTGTTAACGGTTGTGTTTGCGAAGACAATGTGAAATCAACTTGTTCAGAACTTGCTCATCAAAAAAACAGAAGAACCGCTTTTTTTGTGATTGACAAATAGGTTTTTAAAATGTGGTAATTTTTATACTTAATCGAAATAATTGGTGTAACCCATTTTCAAGATAATTCAGATTTAGAGTTGATATTCAGTTTTTTGTAAATGTTTTTGATGTTCATTCGAACAGTGTTTATTGAAATTTTCGTGTTTGTCTGCAATCAATTTATAAGGCAAACCATCCAAATACCCGCAACAATATCTGATTCTCTATTGGTGAGTTTTACTTTAACTTTGTTGCCAGAATTGAAGTAGTTAATACTTTTCGCGCAATCTTAGGCGTCATATAAGCACCATCATCATCAATTGCACTAAAAACCTCCTTGAAATTAAGTCAAAACTTTGTTTGTCGATATATCCAATTGCACCAATTGTAACGCTTTGAAAATTGTTTCGGCATCGTCTTGATCGAATTGATGATGATCAATACATCAGGTAATTTGTTGAGTATTTTTTCGATCGCGTCTAAACCTCCAAGTTTTGGTGTGATTAAGTCCAATAGAATAATATCACAATAGACATTTCTGTCAAAAGTCCAACGGATTTCAAATAGCCGAACACATGTGATTAGGTATGGTATTGACGTTCATTTGTAACAATTCTGCTAATGCATGATCGTCTTTCAATAATGATAACTCGTTTCCTATCGGAAATATAATAGAAAAAATGGAATTGTCGCTTGTTTTTCAATTTTAACGTTCCTTTATTGCGTTCGGTGCGTTTATTTATATTGCGCAATCCATTGCCTGAACGTGTATTTTTAGGTCGAAGTTCGTACCACTAATCTCAAATAACAAGCTGATATTATTGGATTTCATCTGAAGGAATACAGTTAACTTTTCCACCATTCGAATGTTTGATGAAATTATTGGTAATCTCATAAATACATAATTTTATGTCACGATACATTTCATTTGAAATAGTGATGTCGTGTTGTATCAAATTAGTGAATAAAATATGCGATCACTTTCTTGCGAATTTTTTATAGAAGAATTCTTGCAATTCATCACCAAGTAAATAGGATGTAGCATTTTTTAATGGACAAACTCGACATAAATGCACGAATGCTAAAGAGTAATTCTTGAATGTTTGATTCTATTTTTTCAGTAAATGCTGTTTTTCCCTTCTGATTATTCATACGAACAAAGAGCAAGGTACGCGTTAAAATAGTACCACCTCATCGTGTAAGTCCATGGCTATTCGTTTTTTAGTTGCTTCAATAACGCGCGTTCGTTGAATAAAAAGAAAAATTATAAGCACAAAAAACAAGAGTAAAATGACGAGTAAAGTGATGAAGAATACTTGCTTTTTATAAATGGAATTTCCGCTACAATGGTGTAGTCTTTAAACGCGATTTGAGTGTCTAGTTGATTGATTATTTGAACGGTTAATTCATACCTTCCGTAGGGTAAGTAATCAAAACGGATTGTGCCATTTTTCATCGACATCATGCGCCATTATTAATTGTATTTGTAAGGAAGTGTAGATGCTTCTGCTAGTTTATATTGGAGAAATGAAGTGTGAGTTCCTGGTTATCTGTACGGTAATTAATTGATGTTTTAGTTGAATTGGGTTGTAACAAATAATATTCTTTTTCAGTAAATGAATTGATTGTATAGCTACTCAAATAAAGCTTGTTTTCACGTGTTTTTGTTTTAAATAGTGCCGTATGAATCACCTCGTAATATTTAAACCACCGACATATAAATCGTTCCCCAACCAAGCAGCTGCTTTATAATTGTATTCAATATTATGTAAGCATTTTTTTGATTAATAACAACAGTTTGTTGTTGGATGGCGTATATGCAGAATTCCTGAAAATGTTGTTAACCAAATAGAGCCATTTTTAGCTTCATTCACAGTACAAACTAGGTGTTTGATGTTTTCATGGTCTGAATAATGAAAAATAGGTGAATAAGTCACGCGGTTGAAACGATAATATCCGTTGGATGTCGCTAAGTTTAAGGTTTGACCATTTTTACTTATGAGAATATCTCTTATTTCGTAAGATGTTGAAATGGTTTTGTACAAACACAATTGATTTTCATTTATCACATTATATATGAGTAGTTTGTCTTTTGTTCCAATTAATAATTGGTTGAGATGAGTGTCGTGTTTGACACAGTAAGGAGTCTGTTTTTTTGTGAAAAAAACTGTTTTTTCAGTTAAAGTTATTGGATCATAAAAAACTATTTTTTCTTCAGAAACAAGCACTAAACCATTTTTATATGGTGCAATTGCATCAAAATTAGATAAGGAACCGATTGTTTGGCGTAATGATTTTGGTTAATTTTTTTTTGTAGGAAGATCATATTTAAAAAGCCCGGCACCTTCACTTATGATATAAATAGTGTTACCAATTTTAATTCCATCATAACAGGGGAGTGGTCGGTTTTCATAATTTGTAAATGTCGCTCTCCCCCTATAACATGGATGATTCCTGGATAGCCTAAATACATTGCTCATTTGCTGAAACAGGTATAATTCTTCTTCTAACTTGGATATCGTTGGGATTGACAATTTTACTAATGTTTTCTTTTCACTGATTTGTTTTTTGAGTGAAAACTTCAATAATCCCTGGTTTTGTCAGAACAAAATATGTTTTTGGGTCAACTTGAATGATTTTTCGTAATTCGTGATCTTGTAATTGAAATCGATTGATTAATTTGTTGAAATCTAGTGATTTGTACTTGATTGTTTTTGTTTTTAAAATATAAATCGGTTCATTTTTCAGTCGAAACCGAAAAAGTAACTTGTTCATCTAGTGTATAGTAGTTAGAAGGAGCAATTTTTCCAGTAGTTGAAATTTCATAAATTGTATTCTTCCGTAAAAAAAGATTTTTTGGTGAATTTATTGGATATGAAATTGTCGCTAAAGAGTTCGTTTGCATTCATCTGAAATACTACTTTTTTTGTAGCAAGATGAAACTTGATGAAGCCTTTGTTCCGAATTAAAAAATACAGTCCATCTTTTTGTAAGTTAAATTCAAATAATTGAGTTTGCCAATAAAATAAGAGGTTAAATGGTCATTTGCTCGATATTCATACAAAAAGCCATTGTCTTTGTAGTAATAAATAGACTGATTAAACGACACATATTTTTCGGACAGGAGAATCGTTATTATTTTAAAAGAAGAAGTTGCTGGGTCAAAACTGATGATCCCCGTGTTTTTTACTTGAAAAAGTAATTGATTTCCAAAAACATGTATCGCTTCACTTTTTTATTTTTAAATAATGGTGGACATGGTAGTCATCAAGCTTATTAAAATGAACACCATCAAATCGGGTAACTCCAAATCGGTCGCAATCCAAACAAATCCATTTTTGTCTTTATAAAGGTCATTAATATGATTATCAGAAAGTCCATTTAACGTGGTGAATTTTTCTAAAGCCAACGTGTTTTTTGTTGTATTACCGTAAACTACTACACATGAAATAGGTGTAAATTACTATGTTTATAAGTAGTAATACGTATTTATTTTTCATCTTATTTGCCTTTAAAATCAACAATCCACCTACTTTTTAGTAGTTTATTACACTTAATATGTGTATCTATTAATTTGGTGGTGTAAGTATTAGTTGGAATTTTGCACCAGCAATACGATACCAATTTTATTAATGAGATGTACAAATTGATGTAAAAGTAATTTAATTAAAATTACTTTTTAATCAAACTGTAATATTTTATGCAAATAAAACACGATGTTTTTTTTTTAACATTTTTGAAAAATCAACACACTAATTTTATGACATTTAAATCATTCAAAATGATAATATTTTATTTAATTCTACTATTATTTTCAACTTTATTTCGTGCTGAGTCTCAATGTAATGTCTCTAGTTTTACTTTGTCGAAAACGAATGCAACTTGTTTGTCAAATGGACAAATTCAAATACTTGTACCAACTTCTGTTAATTGCGGAAGCTGGGTTGCTACTTTACAGAAAGTTGGTACCGCATCAGTTTCGCAGCTTTCTATTCCTACTTTAGGTGGTTTAGTAAGTTTTAATTCTTTGACTAGCGTAGTTACACATTAAGTTTAACAGATGGTTTCACAACAATAAATTACTCGTCTAATCCTGTTGTTATTACAACGAGCTATGTGAATATGAATATTGGATTGTCTGCTCAACCTCCTTCATGTCAAAGTAATGCGCCTGGAGCGTCTTCAGATGGTAGTTTAACGGTAACTGTCGCAAACGGAACAGGTTTAGGCCTTTTATTTATACAATCAACGCTTCCACTGGAATTCAAACGGATACTTCTGTAGCTAGAACAAAAACGTTTACTGGTGTAAACGTGGCGATGTTGTGAATGTAACAGTAACAGATTTGGCAGGTGGTAACACCGGATGTGCAATTGCTACCACACAATCATTTACTACACCTGTGAATACTTCTGCAAATATGTCTTTTGCGATAGACCTTTTAATTTTGAACGGGATTGTTCTAATCCGATTCCTAGCCAATGTAGTAATGTCAGATTAACTGTAAATGTCAGAAACTTAACAGCTGTTAGGTTAGCAACACTTTTGCAACCTGGAAATGCTACAATTTCTATTGCTGGCGTCACCTATAATTTATCATATTTTATGGGTACATCTGGTATACACATGTTTAGATATGATCCTGTAGCTGTCGGAGGGCCACACTTAGTACATGGAATGTTAGTAACTACCACTTTTTTTCGATGGTTGTACGACTATTTCTAAAACAAGTAATATTCACATGGATAATTCTTACTTAGCACTGTAGTGCTACATTAACAATAATACAGACTGTTCGATCTCCTATCGTATTCAGGTTTTCGGACAGAGAGATGTTATGGAGGTTCTGGTTTTACGGATAGAGCAAGTTATTTCTGTACACCAAATAAATTATTGTTCGAAAAAAGGATTTCTACTAATCCAGACGTATGGGTAATGGTTCCTGGGACGATATAACACCAAATCCTTACATCATTTCAAACCCTATTGTGTGCTAACAGGTGTGCCGATTCCTGGTGCTTACTCTAGTTATATCGTTACACAGCCTGGTGTATATAGAATTACAGGTTCAGATACTTGTCACACAGCACAAAGCATCGTACAGGTCAATTCGGTTAACCCGTTTAATAATATCGTTTGCATCACAAACACGTCACTTTTGGAAGGAACAGCTGGTATAAAAATTCATTTAATGGTTTACCGCCTCTAGGTTCTCCAGTGAAAGTGAAAATTTCACGGGCAGATGGTCAACGAGCATGACTATTAATCCAACATTTCCCGCTTCTTTAGCTGGAAATTATACGATTAATTTCCCTTTGGAACGCATTTACCATGGTATCCATTAATGCATATTTTATCCAAGATTTACCTTTGGGACAATATATCGTTCAAGTTACCGATGGTTGCTCGGGACACATCCGGCTTTTCGAAAACCATGAATGTTAACCTGACAAATCCAGTAAATTATAATCCGGTAATAACTGCGACAACAGGTTGTATTGGATCGAATAGCATTAGTTTTTAATTAAATCCTGGTAATACAACCAAATTTCAATAATCAAGTTCAATTATTTACAAATAATGGAAGTGGAGGTATAGGTAGTTTTGTACAAAATTCTTCTGGTGGTGCGCTCTCAGGGAGTTTTTCGAACTTAAATGCCGGAAATTTTTTCATTCGTGTTTCTAACGCGAAAGGAGATGGTACTCCAGGTAATGCTCAGTATTCGGCAGCGATGAATAATCATGGACCTTGGGAATATAGAATTCCAGTTTCGATTACTCCTTTTGAGAATTTCGATATTGGGGTAAACACAATCTTCTGTGATGTATCAGACCCAATTCTGGAATTATCGATGTTAGAATGACTACGGGAACAATTATTTATCCAATTCAAATTAAATTATTAAATGCTACTAATTCTCAAGTAGTACAAGTCCAGTAACCATAAATTCGCCTTCCTTAGTCATTTATTTACAGGTGTACCTCTTGGAAATTATATTGTTGTTGTCGAAAATGACTGTTATAGTTTGTCACAAAATGTACAATTGACTGCTTCTACTGTTGTAACCAACAGCCTCTGTGATAAATGCTGTTGTTTGTCCAATTCTCCTACAACTGTTGGAGTGATTGCTGCTTCAACAGCTCTTTTTGATATTGAATGGTTCGATGACAACGATAGCCTCATTGGAGTTGGTACCCCAGTTACTTTACAACCTTTAGTAACTACAGAATATACAGCTGTTTATACCCTTAATATGACCTAGGTTGCACGAATACTTCCGAATTTACTTCTAATGTAACTGTGAATGTAACACCAATCCAGATTCACTAATAGCTGTTTCCGATATCAATTATGTAACAATAATTCCAATGAATTTGAAATAAACAACTCTCAAATTAATTTTGATTATGAATTATTAAATAGTAACAAACAATCCTTGTCACCTCCTTAATATTTTAGCTGGAACTGGTTTTCCTTTAACATTTACAATTCCTAGTTCAATAACATTAGCTTTAGGTGATGTATTCTATGTTTCCTCAACAAATGAACGAAGGATGTTCTGCATTTTTGGAAGATAGTTGTCTTGTTTTTTTCAATCAACGACTGATTCTACTTTAACCGTCAACGGTGATGCAATTTGTCTTGGAGAAGATGGGAATATTGAATTGAAAATTCTGAGTAGGGGTAAACTATACCGTATTTAAAAATAATCAACCTGTTTCACCAGTTTTATCTGCTTTTGGTGATGGAAACGCTATTAATTTCACGATTCCGAGCTCCATACTTGTTGGTGGATTAAATTCATTTACCATTCAAGCAACTGATACGGGGTGTGCTAACGTATTTTTAGCTCAAAAAGGATTATTGCTGTAGATACTGTAAATCCTGTATTTTTTTTTGTCCTTCAAATATTCAAGTTTTGTAGCATGGAACATGCGCTAATACTGTTACATGGTCGGTTCCGATAGTCACAGATAATTGTTTATTAGATACCGTTTATAGTTCTCATCAACCAGGTGACTTATTTCCTTTAGGTACAACCAATGTTAGTTATGTTGCTATTGATAAACTTGGAAATTCAGATACTTGCTCTTTCACAGTAACTGTAAATGATAATATAGCTCCTGAATTTTCAAATTGTCCATCTGACACCTTAATCATTATTCCACAAAATGTCAATGGTGTTAATGTCATTTGGAGTAACCCAATAGCATCAGATAATTGTAGTGTTGATTCAATTTTTCAATCAAATTTTTCAAATGATTACTTTGCCACAGGAACATCGGTTGTTATTATTATGTTCTTGATCAGAGTGGCAATTCTGACACATGTAGTTTTACTATTACAATTACACAAAATGATTCACCTCTTGCCTTGAATGACTCGATTTCAATTAACGAAGTATGCAAGCTATGATAGCTGTTCTTAATAATGATAATGATCTAATAGGAGGGATTGATAGCTTCTGTTTCAATAATATTGAATCCATCAAATGGAACTGCTATTGTTGGAATAAATGGTCAAATCTCATATACACCTTCATTAAATTTAATGGTACCGACTCACTCGTGTATAGTATTTGTGACTTAGCTAGTCCAACTTATTGTGATACTGCAGTAGTTTATATTAAAGTTCTCCCTCTAAACGACGCGCCAGTTGTTGACAATGAACTCATCACAACAAATGAGGACACAGCGGTAACAGGTGACTTAACAGATGCCGGAGACTTTGATCCAGATGGAACAACATTGACAGCCAATACAATGCCAGTTGATGGACCAAATCACGGAACGATTGTCATTAATGCGAATGGAACATACACATATACACCATCAGCAAACTTCAACGGTACAGATACAGTTGTTGTTGCTATTTGCGACAGCGGATTACCAATGCCAGCGATTTGTGTGAACGATACGATTTTCATTACAGTAAATCCAATAAATGACGCGCCAATAGTTGACAATGAAATCATTACAACAAATGAGGACACAGCGGTAACGGGTGACTTAACAGATGCAGCGACTTTGATCAAGATGGAACAATAGTGACAGCCAATACAACGCCAGTTGATGGACCAAATCACGGAACGAATTTCATTAATGCGAATGGAACATACACATATACACCATCAGCAAACTTCAACGGTAACAGATACAGTTGTTGTTTCCATTTGCGACAGCGGATTACCAATGCCAGCGATTTGTGTGAACGATACGATTTTTATTACAGTAAACGCAATAAATGACGCGCCAATAGTTGACAATGAAATCATTACAACAAATGAGGACACAGCGGTAACGGGTTACTTAACGGATTGCAGGCGACTTTGATCCAGATGGAACAATAGTGCATCAAATACAACACAGTTGATGGACCAAATCACGAACGATTGTCATTAATGCGAATGGAACATACACATATACACCATCAGCAAACTTCAACGGTACAGATACAGTTGTTTGTTTTCCATTTGCGACAGCGGATTACCAATGCCAGCGATTTGTGTGAACGATACGATTTTCATCACGGTGAATCCATTATGATCCAATTGTTGCTGTCAATGACACTATTCAGATAAATTCAGGGGAGACAGTAGTAATAGGAATAATTGGAAATGATTTTGATATCGATGGAAATTTTAGATTTAAGTTCAATTTCAATAGTTTCAGATCCAACACAAGGTGAATTTACCTTGAATAATACAACAGGTGAATACTTATATTCCAAATGCGAATGCTTGTGGAGTTGATACATTAGTTTATTCAATTTGTGATGATGGCACGCCACTTCCTGCTGCTTGTGATTTAGCAACAGTTTACATTCAAATAATCGATACAATAAATCCTGTAATTATTTCTACACTTTCAGATACTTTAAGAGCATGTGAGGGAGTAGCGTTTTCATGGGATGAGCCAATTGCATTAGATAATTGTACGTTGACATCATTCACTTGTTCTGCAACAAATAACAGTTATTTTGAAGTTGGAACACAGAAGTAATTATACTGCAATTGATGCGGTTGGGAATACAACAATAATGAGTTTTATTATTATTGTTCTCCTAAACTGAAGTGTTTATTGAAAAATCAACTTATGAATTTTGTAATGGGACAGACGTGACCATTTTCTCTCAAGTTTCAGATTCATCATTGCAATTTAATGGGAATTTAATACGCAATGATTTCAACTGATAGAGAAATTGTAATTAATAATATTTCGGCTTATAATGTTGGAGTTTATACACTTACAGTTCAAGATGAATTTGGATGTAAAGCAACAGATAATGCTTTTTAACAAGTTGTAAATTGTGATATAGTAATTCCAGAAGGAGTTTCACCAAATTCAGATGGTAAAAATGATGTGTTTTTTATCGAGAATTTAGAAGGATATCCAAATACAGAAGTGACATTCTTTAACAGATGGGGAATGCAAATTTATCAATCAGATGATTACAAAAATGATTGGGATTGTCATTCAACAAGTCGATTAAATATGAACAATGAAGTTTTACCAGAAGGTACATATTATTATTTGATCAAACTAGGTGGAGATCCAGAAAGCTTAAGCTATGGCAAAATCTACAAAGGATATTTCTACATTAAACCTTAAATCAACAGTTTCAATTATTAGTGAAAATGAAAAAAGCAACAAAATAGCATTCATATTCGTAAGCATATTAAGTAGTTATAGTTTTGCGCAGCAACAAGCTCAGTTTACGCAATTTATGATAACATGCTTTATTTTAATCCTGCTTATGCAGGCACAAGAGAATGATGAATATAACTGGTGTTCACCGTCAACAATGGGTTGGATTTACCGGTGCTCCAGTTTCTCAAACCTTTAGCGTGAATACACCCTTGAAAAAACACGAAAATGTTGGTGTAGGATTAAGTATATTGAATGATAAAGCTGGCCCGCTAAATCAATCCTGGTTAAATGCAAGTTTTTCATACACGTTAAACTTCAAACGAACCAAATCAAAATTAACTTTTGGTTTAAATGGGGGGGCTGATTTAATTAATGCAAATTTATCCTCGTTATTTGTTCATGATAAGGAAGATGAAAGCTTTTCTCAAAATTATCAGAATAAACTATCGCCAAATTTTGGTATGGGAGTTTATTTTCATTCCAAACAATTTATGCAGGGATTTCCTCACCTAAAATTATTGAATATAATGAAAGGAAAGATCAAAGTTCAGTTTTTAAAAATCAACGACATTTTATGCAATGATTGGTGGATATTTATCAATAAACAGGATGTTAAAATTTCGACCAAGTTTGTTGATTAAAGTTACTCAAGGCGCTCCAATTGCGTTGGATTGTAACGCGGCATTTGTTGTCTATGATGCATTTTGGTTTGGAGCAAATTATCGAATAGGAGATAGTGGGGGACTTTATGCACATATCAAATTTCTAATCAATTTAAGTAGGCTACGGTTTTGATATTAGTACCACAAAATTAATTCAACATAATTTTGGAACACACGAGGTGGTCTTGAGCTATGATTTTAAATTTAAAAACAACGAATTATTTCTCCAAGGTTTTTTTTAACCGATTGATTGAAATTTAATATTACTATGAAAAAATTACTATTGTTATTTATACTTGTCCCTTTCATTTCAGTATCACAAAAAGCACGATTAAAATTTGCAAATAAATTATACGCTGATTTAGCTTATTATGATGCATCGAAAGTATACGAAGATGTGCTAGAAAAAGGAGTGATTCAATCGAAATTGCGGATAATTTGCCGATTGTTATCAGAAAATCGGAAACACAGTAACTGCTGTAAAGTGGTATGATTATTTACATAATAAAAACAAAATTTCTCAATCTTCGTTACTTCAATTTGCATTAATAGCTAGGCAGTTAGGGGAATATGAACATTCATTAATGTTAACACAATGAATACGAACAACTATATGGTGCAACTGACATTACAAGAAATATTACGAATGATCTGACTATTTTAAAGAAAGTTGAAACCGAAAACTTTAAAATAACGAATGAAGCAATCAATACTTCCTCTTCAGAAATAGGGACGAGTTATTTTACTGATAATAAAGTAATCATTACTAGTTCTAAGAAATCAAATCAATTGTTAATCAGGTATATTCTTGGACAGGTGATTATTTTTATAATTTATACATTGGTGATATTGATAGTAGTGGAAAGATATTAAACATGAAAGATATAAATGGTGATATTAACACTAAATTTCATGATGGACCAGCTGTTTACGAAGGTACCAATGAGTTAATATATTTCACACGAAATGATTTTCTTGATGGTCGAAAGGGAGTAGATGAAAAAAGAAGAATGCGTCTTAAAATATATCGAGCTAAATTAGTGAACAACAAAATGGTAAATATTGAGGAGCTGCCATTTAACAATAGTAACTATTCGTGTGCTCATCCTACAATTTCAGAAGATGGGAAAAGACTCTTTTTTCAGCTCTGATATGCCAGGAGGTTTTGGTGGAGCGGATATTTATTCGGTTTCTATTAACGAAAATGGAACAGTTGGAGTCCCTAAAAATATGGGTTCAAAAATTAATACTAGTTTAAATGAGTTTTTCCTTTTTATCATTCCAATGAAATATCCTGTTTTTTTCATCAAATGGATTAACCGGATACGGAGGTTTAGATGTCTTTTCTGCGAAATTGGCTGACGATTTTTTAGTTAATTCCGTCGAAAATCTGGTAAACCTATTAATAGTACTGCTGATGATTTCTCCTTTGTAACTAATAAAAATCAAACAAAGGATATTTTTCATCAAATCGAACGGATGGGAAGGGAATGATGATATTTACAGTTTTAATCAATTACGCCCAATTACTAATGAGAACAGTTAAAAGGTCGCGTATTCGATTTATAACAAGTACTCCAATTGATCATTCGATGATTTATTTAAGTAAGAAAACAGGTGAAATTATTGACTCGGCATATACAAATGCTAAAGGTGAATATATGCTTCCTTTAAAAAATGTAAATGAAGACCTTATTGTTATTGCAAAATCTACTGGTTATATAACCAATGACTCAATTTTAGCATTATCTCAAAACCCAGATATTTCTAGTGTGAATTTGAATTTATCTCCGATAAAAAAATATGCTTTTGAAGGAATTGTATCAGATAAATTAACGTATGAAAATTAAAAGATGTAAAAATTTCGATTGTTGATGCCAAAACAAATAAAATCATCAGCACGGCCTATACCAACATTATAGGAAAATTGGAAACAGCGATTTTTCTCCGATTTAAAATACAACGATTCAATTTATTATAAATTTAAGTTTGAAAAAAAAGGATATTTAACAACAATAGAGAATTTAGCACTTCGTCTTGGTACTGAAGAAAAAATAGATGTATCTGAATTATTACATCCTACGCTAATTAAAGTAATTAACGGCGTTACTGATTTAGCAAATGTTATAAAAATTAATCGATTTATTTTGATTATAATCAAGCTAATATTCGACCAGATGCTGCTGTTGAGTTAGATAAGATTGTACAAGTAATGAATGATAATCCAAATATGGTTATTGCTTTGAATTCTTATACAGATTCTAGAGGTAAATTAAAATACAACCAAGATTTATCTCAACTCAGAGCAATTACATCAATGAATTATATTATTTCTAAAGGAATAAGTGCAAAAAGAATAACAGCAAAAGGAAAAGGGAGAGTGACTTGAAGGTTTCTGATGAAGAAATCAAGAAAGTTCATAAATGGGACAAACAAGAGGAGCTTCACCAGTTAAATAGAAGAACAGAATTTATAATTGTAAAATTGAATTAACAATAAGTCAAAAAAAAACGAGGCGATCTAATAATAGTTCGCCTCGTTTCGTTTGAATGAAATTTATTTTATTCAGTAAATAATAATTGATTATCATTATAAACTTGCCATTTCCCTCCTGTTTTCTTTAAAAGATATGAACTAGTTTTACTGGAGTCAATATATTCTGAAGATGATTTTTTGTTAGTATAATAGTTTTTGTCTAAAAAAACTTCCACTTGGTTGCTATCATTTGAAAAAATCAGTGCACAGATTTTCTCCATTGGTTCTTTTTGAATAGATCGTAATTGAATTTCTTGTTCAAAAACTCGAATGCAATTGTTCTTTATTTGACTCCATTGGTAACCTGCAGTAGCATTACATTTTTGATTTTCACTTTTAGCACCTGCAACGGTAAGCTTCCCCAGTTTAGTAACGTTTAAAAATAGAGTTCCAAGTTAAAAGTTAATACTAAGTTAGTTATCTATTTGAAAAGTAGGATATACAGATTCAATAAAATCTTCCTTACATTGTTTTAAAAGAAAATTTCGAGGAGAAAGATTGGAAGAGAAGCATGAGGTCGTTTATGATTGTACATGTATACCACTGGTGTGCAGTAGTTTTAAATGTGTCAATCGAGGTAAATAAATTCATGCTGAGTACTTCCTCTCTAAAGCTTCGATTAAAACGTTCAATATAGCCGTTTTGAGCAGGTTTCCCTGGCTGAATGAAGGTTAGTTCCACATTGTTATTTTCACACCAATTAGAGAGTCTTTCAGCAATGAATTCAGGTCCATTATCCACCCTGATTTTCTCTGGCAGACCTCTCCAAACTTTTAGGTTTTCTAGCTCTGTTATGACGCGTTGGCTGGTGATTGATTTTGATGGAACAATCGCTAGTCCTTCACGATTGAAATCATCTATAATGTTTAAAACACGGAACTTTTTGCCATCGCTTAGGTTGTCTTGCATAAAGTCCATTGACCAATGAAAATTGGGTGTTAAAGGTTGTAAAAGTGTTTGCTTTTCTCTTCTAGAAGGCGTTTACGGCGCTTGAACGAAGGTTTAGCTTCATCTCAGAATACACGCGATAAGTACGCTTATGGTTCCATTTTTTACCATCGTTTCTCAAGTAATGATGCATCATCCAAAAGCCCCATCGATAATGCTCATCCGCAAGGTTTTGCAAAGCGTCAATGATCTGGTTGTCATCTCGGTCAACGGCCTTGTAATAAAACGATGAAGCACTTATATGCAGCAAATTACACGCCTGTCGGACACTCAGGTGGTGTTGCTCGATTAAAAACTCACCTGAACTTCTTTTCTCCGCAGGCTTTAGAGCTTTTTTTCAATCAGATCTTGAGGGCATCTCTTTGTAAACTCACATCAGCAAACATGCGTTTTAATCTTGAATTTTCAGCTTCCAACTCTTTAAACGCTTTAAATGTGTTGCATCCATGCCAGAATACTTCTTTTCCAACTAAAAAATGTTGGCTGACTTATTCCATGTTGGCGACAAATTTCACTCACCGACATTCCTGCTTCTTGAAGTTTTAAAATCGCTACGATTTGTGACTCCGTAAATTTTGAATTTTTCATGCTATTTTTGTTTTACGGACTCTATTTAAAAACGTTTCAG
Organism: Daphnia sinensis; assembly: GCA_013167095.2. NCBI lineage: Eukaryota > Metazoa > Arthropoda > Branchiopoda > Diplostraca > Daphniidae > Daphnia > Daphnia sinensis. The sequence continues at coordinate 19,893 of WJBH02000327.1, read as the reverse complement.
TTTTTAGGGAAGCTTACCCACTATATCATTGTTTTTAAAGGAAAACAGGCGATTGGTAAAAAACTTAATGCGATAATTTTTTTTTCATACGATGTATTTTATGCGAATGTATTGAATATTACTAGATAGAAACTATTCATAAACCTACATGATTGTGTGTAATTAGTACGTGTAATTATATTATTTTTATACGTATATTTACTTATATCATAATTAATATGTACTTTTGACGTAAAGTTTGAGATTTGAATCAAATGTGAAAAAAGTGTAAAAATGACACGATACACATTTTAATGTGTGGTAATAGTTTTTTTTTATCCGCTTTAACGACAGACTTTTGCAAAAAAAAAATGAATAATGAAGTTGAAACAATTGTTATTAATTAGTAAAAATCAAGTACTTGTAGTATTGATGGTTTGTTTTGGACTTAAGTCAATCGCACAAGGACAAATTTTTAATACAGCGGTTCAGTGTTATCTGTAAATGGAACAGTTTCTTTTCACGATAATTTGACAGTAGCAAATGGAAATGATTTTTTGACGTATAATACATCAAGAATTTTAGCCAAGGGGAATGTTACCGTTTCAGCTGACTCGATTATTAATATTGGCCGCACTACTATTACAACACTAGTCAAAAAAATATAAGTGGTACTCTGGTTTCTGATCGATTGGATGTGACATCAGGTTCTGAAGTATCATTTGCAACTGGAATTAACATTGTTCAAGTAGTTGATTCATTAGTGTTGAATGGGATAATTAAAACAGGATTGAATAATTTAATTATTGGTAAATCAATTACGAATACAGGAAAATTTTTAGAATAAATGGACATGTTAATGGAAATATTCGTAGATGGTTTGGTGCTTCGACTAATTCATCTGAAGAGTCTTCTATTTTTCCATTCGGTGGAGATGCTGTTACAACCGGCACATATTATTATGCGCCTTCAACAATAAAATTTACAACTGCTCCAACAACAGGAGGGCATTTGACGTCTAAACATACAATTTCTTCACCAAACAATGTGTTTGTTAATTTAAGTGATGGCGCAGTCGCTTTACCAATTGTATCAGAAATGAATATTTGGCAACACGAAATCACTAACGGTTTGTCAGGTGGTGCTTACACAATTTCGGTTCAAACAGATTCTATACAAGGTGTTACTGATGTTACACAATTGCGTATTGCAAAAAGAGCATCGGAGTTAACAGCATGGGCTATAGAAGGTACGCATGTTGCTGGTTCAGGATCTGTTGATAATCCGTTAGTTCAACGTTCTGTTTAACAACTTTTTCTCAGTTTGCAATCACTAGTCCTGTAGTTAATCCATTACCTGTAGAGTTGTTAAGTTTTACAGCTACTTGTGAAGACGATTACGTAAAGTCAAATGGGTGACAGAATCTGAAATGAATGCAGCTTATTTTACGTTAGAAAGCAGCCATAATGGCTTTGACTGGACAGTTGTTAATCAACAACAAGCAAATGGAACAACATTTATTCAAAACAACTACTTTTATAATGATTCAACTAGAAATACTAATTTGACTTATTATCGTTTGAAACAGTTTGATTTGGATGGAGCACTTTCTTTGGAAAAAATTATTGTTTCAACGTGTGAATTTAACAATGAAATTAGTTTTGGTTTGTATCCAAATCCAAATAATGGGGACTTCAACGTAACGTTTCATCGCCACTTCAAAAATCTGCTCAATTAGCTATTTACTCTTCTGAAGGTAAATTAATTCAAAATAAAAATGTTAATTTAACTTTTGGAGAAAATTTATTTCCAATATATTTGGATAGTATTTCAACAGGAATATATTTTGTACAATTAACTTTAGGCAGTGAAAACTTCATTCAAAAAGTTTCGATTAACAAGTAAAACAGTAAAACACACAATATGAAAAGAATAGCATTTTTATTTTCTTTCTTCGCGCTTCAACTAACAGCCTTTTCTCAGTTAGGTGTTGGTACAAATTCTCCTGACGCATCTGCTCAATTGGATGTAACAGCAACTGATAAAGGATTTTTAGCGCCAAGAATAGCATTGACTGGTGCAACTGATGTTGCTACAATTAGTTCTCCTGCTACCGGTTTGTTGATTTATAATACTGCAACAGCAGGAATAGCTCCAAACAATGTACTTCCTGGATACTATTATTTTGACGGAGTTAAATGGATACGATTCATAAACTCTCAACCATCAGCTACAATTAGTTTTAGTACAAGTGATCCAAATTCAGGTTCTCCAACGTTTACGCCAAATACTCCTCAAAGTACAGATTTTATATATGTAAGTGCAGTAAATTCAAGTTTGTGGATTTGGAATGGTACTAATTATGTAACTTATACTCCTCCTGCATCAACTCCTTTTTTCTTGAGTGGATCAACATCTGACGCAGGAAGTAATAAGACTTCAAGTATTTATAGAACCGGTGCGTTAGGTTTAGGTTTTGCAGCTAGTAATAGCGTTTCAACTGCTGCTACACTTGATGTAAACGGAATTCATTATTTCGATCAGGGAATAGTGCATCTGTTTTTTCTGCTAATCAATTGTTGTTTTCATGGAATGCGACGAGTTTTTATAAGCATGCAATAAAAACTAGACATAATACGCTTGCTTCAGATGGTAATGCAATGATTTTATTTATGGAACCAAGATGCTGATTTAGCTGGAGACGTAGGTACGAAACATGTAATGACCATTGATGGAACTGTAAGGGTTGGTGTAGGCATAAAATCTCCTGTAACAACTTTACACGTAAATAATCCTCTAACAGCAACAGCATCTGTAAATGCTAGTGCTCAAGTTTTGAGATTATCTAGGCCAACAACTTCAAGCATAAAATGGGATAACATTGCACAGTTTAATTTAGGTTCTTATTCTAGTAATGTTGCTGCAAATTCTAGATTGATTTAGCTTTACAGATGGTACAAATGCAACTACACTTACTAATGTTATGACTTGGCTAGCTAACGGAAATGTTGGTATAGGAACTACTTCTCCCATTTCATCAGTTCATATTCAAAATCCTTTGTTATCAACGAATACTGTAAATGCGAATGGAGCTATGTTGAGATTAGCTCGTCCATTAAATGGAGGTGTAAAATTTCCAAATATTGCTCAATTTAATCTTGGATCTTTTACAACAGGTGGACAGTCAAATACTCGTCTTGATTTAGTATTAAGTAATGTTAATGATTCTGATTTGCCAACTATCATGACTTGGCAAGCAAATGGAAATGTTGTCTTGGAACTACAGCACCAAATGGTGCAGTAACCTTGTATGGTCCTGCTTCTTTGGCTTTACCTGTAAATATTCAAGTTCAGGAGGTCCTACTAAGGAGTTGGTTTTTGGAAAAGGTGGTTTAACAGCGGGGCTTGCTGCAATTACTGGTGTTGATAATGGTCAATATGGAGGTGGTTTATCTTTTATAGTTAAGCCTTCAGGAACAGATAATTTCCAAAAACGCTATTCAAGCAATGGTATTGGACTGGAATGGAAATATGGGCTTGGGAACCGGTTCACCTACACAAAGCTTAGACGTAAACGGACGTGTTCGAATTAGAACTATTGATACAGGAGTTGCTTCTGATAGTATTCTTGTCGTAAATGGCGGTGTTATAAAAAAAGTAACAAAAGTGCAGGTGTGAATATTCAAACTTCAAATTACACACTAACGGCATCTGATAATGGTAACATTGTTATCATGAATAGTGCAACTGCTGTTACATTAACTGTACCTGCTACTTTACCTGCCGGTTTCGTTGTTCAAATCATTCAAAAAGGTGCTGGACAAGTTTCAGTAGTAGGTTCTGGAGCAACAATAAACAGTGCCAATGGATTAAAGACACGTGTTACAAATAGTGCAATTGGTGTCGTTATGGAAACTTCAACTTTAGGATACGTAACAGGAGATTCAAACTTCTAATAAATAGATTATGAAAGTTTTAGTTACAGTATTTTCTTTATTAATAGCATGTATCGGACAGTCGCAAATTAACAGTCAATTTGTATCGATGAGGCCCATATATCCGAATATGGTTACATTTAATTACACGGGCTCTATTCAGACATGGACTGTACCAGCTGGAGTTACTTACGTTTTCATTGAAGCATTTGGTGCACAAGGAGGTTCTGGTGGAACGAACGTAGGTGGAAGAGGTGGTAAAATAACATGTACTTTACCTGTTACTCCAGGTCAAGTATTATTTATAACAGTTGGAGGACAGTCAACCAATCAAACTGCTTTGTATGGATTTGGAGGAAATGGTGGTGTTGCAACATCCTATGGTACATTTGCTCGAGCAGGTGGTGGATTAAGTGGTGTTTCATCTGCAAATCCAATTACACAAGCAAATGCATTTTTAATTGCTGGAGGTGGTGGAGGAACACCGACTAGTAGTTTTGCTGGTGCAGGAGGTGCAAGTGGAGGTCTGGATGGATTAGCTGGAAGTTCTATTTATGGAGGAGTATCAACAAGAGGAGGGGGAGCTTCTCAAACATCTGGTGGTGTAGCAGGCACTCCATATGATTCAAATACAATCCTGCCTACAACAGGATCAGCAATTTTTGGAGGAGAAGAGGAACAGTTAGTGGTATTAGTCCTGGATGGAATGGCGGCGGCGGCGGCGGCGCTGGATATTTTGGTGGCGGTGGCGGTGCTGGTGGTGGAAATGCCCAAGGTTCTGGCGGTGGTGGATCCTCTTGGACAAGTCCATCTTGTTTGAATGTTCAAAACATTGGTGATATTAATACTGGACATGGTTATGTAAATATCCATTATTAATAATTTCAACTTTAACGCTATAGACTATTTAAAATTATTGCTTAAAAGCCATTATTTATTTAATGGCTTTTTTTATTCCATTTTATTTTTCATGAAATTAGTTTAAATCAATAGGCTATTATTGATTTGAAGTTCAATACTATATAAAAATGAACCACATAACAGGACCTTCCTTTGTTTTTAAGCTTAATATAAAAATTCAATTTTTTACACGAAAACATTGAGGTACATTTTTTCGACTCTAAGAATATTCTAACAAATTATTAATACAGGCTGATAAAGTAACATTGGATGCGAATTTAGTTAAGTGGAAGCTAGCCTAATACTTTGTAAATAGATCAAGTCAATTGTTAGGGAAACCGAAAAAAAGAGCAATAAAATATCGATCAAAGATTTGTTGAAAAGTGAAGGGATAAAAAAAGCCGTTCTAAAAAATAGAACGGCTTTAAAATTATGTAGTAACTCTTATTGTTGAGTAAATCTTCTTTTCTCCTTGATACGAGCAGCTTTACCAGTAAGTCCACGGAAGTAGAAAATACGAGCGCGACGTACAGCACCATGCTTGTTAACTACAATGTTATCGATGAAAGGAGATGAAATAGGGAAGATACGCTCTACACCAACATTTCCTGACATTTTACGGACTGTAAAGGTTTCAGTAGTACCAGAACCACGACGTTGAAGAACAACACCTTGGAATTGCTGAATACGCTCTTTATTTCCTTCTTTAATCTTATACGATACAGTTACGGTATCTCCCGCACCAAATTTCGGGAATTCTTTTAGCTCTACTAATTCTTTTTGAAGTCTCTGATAAAATCCATGACTCTTTTTTTCTTTCAAAATCCCATAATTGGGGGTGCAATATTACGAATAATATTTCAAAAACAAATCCTATTACACTAACTTTTTTCAATATCCTGCTTTTTTTTTAAAATACCTCGTTTTTTTTGGTATTTTCGAAGGCGATTTAATAGATGAATGTTCATTTATTATATGATTGATATTAGTTGTTTTTTATGATTAACACAACAAGAAAGTAGTATACCGTGGAAAAATCAATTATTGGTAGAAAAGACCGCGTTTCTTTTCCTTCTTTTGGATTAGCTTATGTGCCCGTGAAAATTGATTCTGGGGCCTATTCTAGTTCCATGCATTGTTCATTGATACAATTTGTTGAGGTAGATGGACAAGGTTGTTTAGAAGTTGTGTTTCTCGATGCTGCTACTCCAGGTTACACTGGAAAAGTAGAACGTTTTTATGATTTTAAACGAAAAATTGTTAAAAGTTCAAATGGCGTTGCGCAAGAGCGCTTTTTTATCAAAGGAAGTATATCTTTGTTTCACCAACGTTTGAAACATTTTTTTCATTAACCGAACGAACTGGATTGAGAAACCCAATTCTGCTTGGTCGAAGATTATTAAACAATCGTTTTTTAATTGATACTTCCAAAACAATGTGTTCATATAAACCGAGCAGCAAAATAAAAACCCAATACACACAGGTAATAAATGAAAATAGCTATTTTATCAAGAAATGCTGACTTGTATTCTACTAGAAGATTAGTAGAAGCTGCAACGCACGTGGTCATGACCCACATGTGATTGATCACTTAAAATGTAACATCGAGATTGAACAAAAAGGTCCAACCTTGTTTTATGGGTCTGAATACCTGGAAGGTTTTCGTGCAGTCATTCCTCGTATTGGAGCTTCTGTTACGTTTTACGGAACCGCAGTTGTGCGTCAGTTTGAAATGATGGGCGTTTTTTTCAGCAGTTGGTTCAAGAGGAATTGTACATTCTCGCGATAAATTACGTTGTTTACAAGTGCTTTCGAAAGAAGGTATTGGTTTGCCAAAAACTGTTTTCACCAATTACTCCAGAAATGTAGAGCACGTGGTGGAATCTGCAGGAGGAGCTCCTGTGGTGCTAAAATTATTAGAAGGAACACAAGATTGGGAGTTGTACTTGCAGAGAATCAAAATGCTGCGCAATCGGTTTTGGAAGCATTTACGGTTTGCGTGCGCGTGTAATTGTGCAAGAGTTTATTCGCGAAGCAAATGGCGCAGATATCCGTGCGTTTGTGGTGGATGGCGAAGTTGTTGGTGCAATGAAACGTCAAGGGAAAGAAGGCGAATTCCGCTCAAATTTACACCGCGGTGGTTCTGCTATGCAGATCGTATTAACGGATGAAGAAAAAGAAACAGCAATCAAAGCTGCCGCTGCAGTTGGTCTTGGTGTAGCTGGTGTTGATATGTTGCAATCAACGAGAGGTCCATTGGTGTTAGAAGTGAATTCTTCTCCCGGTTTGGAAGGAATAGAACGTGCAACCGGAGTGGATGTTGCGGGAAAAATTATAGCATATATCGAAAAAAGTGTAGCACAATAAATGGCAAAGCGATTTTTTATTTTAGGTAAAGAAATTCAACCTGGACAAAGTGTTGAACTAAGTATGAACGTAGCAAAGTTACACACGCACACACCAATTCAAGTGCCTGTTTTTGTTGAAAGAGCAGAAAAAGACGGACCCGTTTTATTATTGATGGCTGGCATGCACGGCGATGAAATCAATGGAATGGAAATTATCCGTCGGGTTATTCGTAAAAAATGGAACAAACCTCTTTCAGGTACAATCATTTGTTTACCTGTTTTTAATATTTTCGGTTATTTGTCCGTAACCCGTGAATTACCAGATGGTCGTGATTTAAATCGCTGTTTTCCGGGATCTAAAAATGGATCGTTAGCGAGTCAATTTGCTTATCAATTCATGAAGGAAATTGCACCTCATGTGGCGTAATGATTGATTTTCATACGGGTGCAGCACAACGTTCGAATATTCCACAAATTCGTTGTTTGATAAGCGATCCAGTGAGCATGGAATTAGCGCAAGTATTCAATCCGCCATTCATTGTTCATTCCAATTACATCAGTAAATCAGTTCGTGAAGCGATGAATAAATTCAGAAAAAGATTTTATTGTTCGAAGGTGGGAAAGCAAATTCAATCGATGAAAACATAGTTGAAGAAGGATTAGCTGGGATTCAACGTGTGTTGAATCATTTACACATGAAAGCTTTTAAACAGAGTCAACTGAACGAAAACCAATTGTGATTGAATCTTCCAAATGGTTGCGTTCACCGCAATCGGGTGTTTTTCAAACACAAATTTCAAACGGACAATTGGTTCACGAAGGAACTGTTTTAGGTTTCGTTTCTGATCCATACGGTGGGGTAGAACGCAAAATTAAAGCACACATGGAAGGTTATGTGATTTGTGTCAATGAAGCGCCACTTGTCAATAAAGGAGACGCATTATTTCATATTGGTACATCAATCGATATTTACAATCAAATTGACGAACATGCAAACTAAAAATGTATACGGTTATTGTGCGATAGGCGTTTATAATGCCAAAACGGAACATAATTTAGGAACACTTTGGCGTTCGGCTTATATTCTTGGAGCAGCTTACATTTTTACTGTTGGAAAACGTTATAAAAAACAAACGTCTGATGTGCTGAAAACTTGGGCGCGCATTCCTTATTTTCATTACGACACCATGGAGGAATTGTTAGAAAACATTCCCTATGATTGTCACTTGATTGGTGTTGAATTAACAGAAGATGCACAGTGGTTACACGAAATAGAGCATCCAAAACGCGCCATTTATTTATTGGGTTCTGAGGACCAAGGTTTGCCTCAAAAAGTATTGGATCGTTGCCAAGCAATTGTTAAGTTACCGGGTAATTCTTCGTTAAATGTTGCCGTAACAGGGAGTATCGTTTTGCACGATCGCGCAACAAAAGTTTCAACAAATTTACCTCCAAATCATCAGTTAGATAAGGGAAGAGGGTAGGAATTACTTTACAATGAGTTGTTGAATTGCTGTCTCAACTGCGTAGTGATTTTCAAAAGAAAGTGCCACCAATTTCTCGATTACTTTTTACACTTTGATAGACATTCGCACCAACTTTTAAATCTGTTAGTGTAATTTCTTCAATGATTTTACCATCAACGCCATAAAGTGTCAATGTGGTAGGAGTGATAGCGGTCAGGTTAAAGAACACTTGAAAATTTCCGTTTGAAGGATTCGGATTTACTTGCAATCCTAATGAATTAACACTTTGTTCATTAAGGTCGTGCAATCCTAACGCATTTTTCACAATTGAAACACTGAATAGTTGATTACTCGCTTCACTTTGTGTACCCGTATTTGAATTAAAAATATTGGTGCACTACTTGCTATACCACCAAAATATAACCAACAAGCGTTGTGTCTTGGTTTAAATCATCGAGCTTTATGACTTCGTTTTCATAGTGTGGTATCGATTCCAAAGGGATAAATTCTGAACCAGCTCCAAGATACATGGGCATTTCTATTGGTAATTTGTATTCAGCAAGAGTACCTGTAGCTCCGCGTGTTACCCGCGCAATTGTTTTCACAAATGGAACTTCGTTATCTTGGACCAAAACCCCATTATTTTCATAATACTGTGCAATTCCTCCAAAAAACACAGAATGCATTTCATTGGAACTAGCTGCATATAAGGAAAACTGCACAATGATAATGATTGTAATATTGTTGGAAACCAGCGTTTAGCATGTGTCCCAAACTATCAATATCAACAGATGATAAGAACGGCAAGTTCACCGTTGGTTGGAAAACTCCTGAAAAGACGGTTACTCCCTCGTTACCATTTGGCAAAATCTGAGGTACGGCATTGTAATCTCTTCGGTGTAAATTTGTTGCATCCGTTATTGTTGGAAAATGGGTAATCGATAAGGTTGTTCCGTCGTCAACTACCTTGAATTTACGGATTGCATCCGTGTAAACTTGCGTATACGTTGGATTTCCCATGGGATTATAATTTCCATCAAAACGATTGCCACCAATTAAATAAAAGGTGTTATTTATTTTTTTTAAATGCCCTCCTGTAACAGCAAAAGCGTCATCTGTAATTTGCCGAAAATAATTCGCAAATGGCGCATTGTTTTTTATGGCATTGATCGTTGCTGAAACTGTTATTGCTGTGAGGTTATGAAACGTCAAACGACTAGCAGACTGTGCATTGTATCCATATCCACCAACTAGATATAAGTAATCACCATCTTGGTGAAACTCCATGTTTGTTGAACTGAGTTGTTCTTGAAGCGCAATGCTCAATGAACTTAATGGAGCAGACCACGTTTGATTTGTTACAGGATTGACAAATCAATTGATTATTATTGCCAGCAACATCAAAAGATGCGAATGGTTGTCTCTGTGTAAGCCATCTAGACGGCCGCCAACTAACAACCATTCACCATTATATTGTCCAAAAGCGAACGATTGTAAACCGCCTAAATTTGGAATAGTTTTGGGCGTTAGTACGATATCAAACGGTTGTGTTTGACTGAAACTTGAAAAACCAATTAAAAGTATTCCAAACAAGAATAGTTTAAATTTCATGCTATTTATTTGTTACAAACAACATTTTCCCAAGCGCCACCATTTTGGATAACTTTGTTTGGAAGATTTTCAGCGGACCATTCAGCTGCTTGACCTGCGCGACTACCAGAACGACAAACGTACGTAATTGTATCGTATTGTGCCAATTCTGCTTTGTGCATTTCTAATTCATCCAAGGGGAAATTAGTCGAACAGTTTGCGTGTCCATCATTGTTCCATTCTTCGACAGAACGAACATCAATTACAATAGATTTACCCGTTGTTGGAATAGATTGAACGGAATTGGATGATTGTGAACAACTTGCAACGAGTGCAGAAATGCTCAATAGCAGTGCGATTTTTTCATGTTAACTACATTTTTTATTACCAGTGAAGGGCAGAAGTTCCAAATTCCACTGATGAGTGAATATGCTCCAACAACAAGTAACAAAACACCTTCTGCTCCATGAATCTGTTGGTAATGTATAAAAACAAGATAACAACAGGCACACTGATTTTGAGCATTCGGATCATCAAACAATTACTTTTATTGGTTTACGGTCAAAAATAGTTGTTTAAAGTATAGAATTTCGTAACAAATGTTACTTAATGGCTCAAGGGTCTTTTTTTGATCATTCCACCTTTTGTATCTTTTACGCTATTCATGACAATAAAAGCATTTGGATCAATACGTTCAATTTCATTGTTTAATTTATTTAATTCTAAGCGTGTTATGACCGTGTAAATGATTTCTATTTCCGTGTTTTCCCCATTTTTCCCAAATCCTCTTTTACCATTATAAACCGTTACTCCTCGTCCCATTTTTTCAATGATCATTGTTCGAATTGCTTCGCAGTTATTTGTTATGATAGTCACACCGGTGTATTCATCGATTCCTTCAATAATAAAATCGAGTGTTTTTGTTGCTGACAAATAAGCAATTAAAGAATATAGTGCAACTTCGATACCTAAAAAGTAAGCGGCAAAACCAAATATAACCGCATTAATAATGATAATAACATCCCCAACTTTAAGGCTTGTTTTTCTGCTTAAATAAATCGCCATTACCTCAGTTCCATCAATTACAGCGCCACCTCTAATGGAAACCCAATTCCAGCTCCAAGAAAAAACCGCCAAAAATTGCTGCAAGTATTGGTTCTTTCGTCACAAAAGGAAAGGAAACAGTGCAAGAACAAGTGCTAGCATTGCAATAGCTATCGATGTTCTGTAGGCGAATTGTTTACCAATAACCCGATAGCCGAGAAAAACAAAAGGAATATTCACACAAATAATGAGCATCCAAATCGGAATTGTTGTTAATTCACCGATAAGTAAAGAAACACCTGTTGTTCCACCATCTATGAAGTTACTTGCAAGAATAAACCCTTTTAAACCGAAAGCAGCTGAAAAGACACCTAAGGTTATCAAAAAATAATCTTTAATAAGAGGAACTAATTTTGTATTATTCATATTATAACCGTTTATGACAAAATCTGTTCGTCGATTAATTGCTTTGTTTTCCGGAGAATCATTGTCAACTTTAGGTTGTGTTTCTCCAAATCCTTTGGCATCCAATCGCTCTGCAGCAACACCAAGTTGAATCAAATAATTCTCAACTCCTTTCGCACGTCTATCTGATAAATCGAGGTTAAGTGCATCATTACCATCGCTATCTGTATGACCTTGGATCGCAATTTTAATTGTTGGATTGGCTTTTAAGTAGCGTGCAAATTCGCGCAAAATAAATTTAGATTTTTCCGATAGCGCATCAGAATTGTAAGCGTACAAAATATCATTGATCGTATATGCTTCTCCAACTTTTAACTCTTTGACGATTAATTCATTATTAGTCCGCTTTTCTGGGGATTGTAATTCTTCTTGAGTTATCAGTTTGGATTGGAAAGCAGCGCCATCTTTTTTTACTGAAACAATAATGTCTTGCGGTTTCTCTTGTTTCACAATGACGGCATATTTACCGTCGTTCCCGTTAACTTTTACTTGTTCCACTTTATCGGAATTGGCATATGCAACTTCAATGGTTGCGTTTTCAACTGGACTTCCATTGGCGTCTGTTAAATCACCTTTAATGATTGTAACCGGTTTCGGACGTGCTTCTTCGTATAAATCAAAGCTGAAAATATTCCAATTCCCTTCTGTTTGCGAAGAAAAATATGCAGTTTTTCCATCCATTGAAACAAACAATCCAATTTCGTCATTTACACTGTTTATTGGATAGCCAATATTCTTCGGTTCTGTCCAGCTTTCACCATCTTGACGCATGTAAAAGATGTCCAATCCACCTACACCTTTTCGTTTATCTGTTGAACTGGAGACAAAATACAAGGTTTCTGAATCTTGATGCAAAAATGGACTTTTATCTTTTCCGTCCGTATTGATTGGTGCAAATGGACTTGGTGCGCCCCAAGATCCATCAGGATTGCGTTTTACGATAAACACATCGTTATCTTTTGTTGTAGGTCGGTTAGCGGTAAAAAAGAGTGTTTGGCCATCAGCTGAAAGTGAAGGTTGACCTTCCCAACCAGTTGGTGTGTTGATTTTTGAACCGAGATTAACCAATTCTGTCCATTGGTAATCGTTTCCTTCAGTTCCTACTTTATTGAAAGTCGTGGAATACAAATCACAATTCAAATAAGGTTGCGTTCCAACGGTTGTTTTTTGACAAGCACAAATAATCATTTCTTTGTTATCAACCGACATGGTTGCTGCACCATAACTTTCAAATTTCCCAGTATTGAATGGTGCTCTGAAAGGTGTTCCAGAAGAAAACAAACTTGTTTCATCTGAGCGTTTTGAATACGTGTATATTTCTTTCGGCTTTGTTGTAGCTTGAAATCCATCGAGTTCGTTTTTCGCGCCTTTGCGTGTGTAGAAAAGTAATAAGTTATCAGGAGAAAGCATTGGGAAATATTCGTCTGCTTCTGCGGTAGAAACATTTTTTACAACAACTGGTTCGAAAGGAACTTCTTGTGCGGTAAAATCGATGGCTTCGCTTTCCATTTTCAATAATTGATTGACCTCTGATTTTTGTTTGGAGAAATCAGTACCGTAATGTTCTGGTTCAGTATGCTTGAAAGCGATGAATTTTTCAAACCAAGCTTTTGCTGACTCTTTGTCCTCTTGGGTGTAATTAATGATTCCGAGGGTGTAATACAAATCTGAATGATAGTCACTACAGAGTTCTGCCGCTTTCGCTAATAATTCTTCGGCTTTTGCAAAATTTCGATCTCCAACTGCTGGATTTGGATTCGTTTCATACGCTTTTAATCCTTTTTCGTACGAATACATCCCAAATTCATAATAAACTGCAGCAATATCAGGCGCTTGCGTGATGGCTTTGGCAAAATTTTCAGCAGCGACTTTCGGGTCAGAACTGTTTTTAGCAGTCGTTAGTGTTTTCAGTACTTTTTTATCAGGAGGGAGACAAGCAGGGTCTTCCACTTGAGCTATGCCCTTTCCAGAATTTATTGCAAGTATTAGAAGGATGTAATATTTTAACATGCAGCGTATTTTACTTTATCGCGTATATACCTTTGAAAGTACTAAAAGTTACGAAAAGTGTTGAATTTTATGATTTTTTACGAGCTATCATTACGCCATCTCGAATTGGTAACAAGATGTTTTCAACGCGCTCATCGTTTTGAATCATTGCGTTAAAGGTTTGTAATAATTGCGTGTCTTTGTCAATTTTCCCTGTTTTTTTTACCACTTTCCCCGACCACAAAACATTATCAGACAGAATAAAACCTCCTGGTTTTACCTTGTCAAAAATCAGATTGTAGTAATTGATATAATTTTGCTTGTCGGCATCGATAAAAACTAAGTCGAACTGTTCCGCTAACGTGGGAATGAGTTGCATTGCATCTCCAATTTTGTAGTCAATTTGCTTGTCATAGTCACTTTGCGCAAAAAAATCACGCACAAAATCTTCTAGCTGTGCATTGACATCAATCGTAATTAATTGACCATTTTCGGTTAATCCTTCCGCCATACACAAAGCTGAATAACCGGTATATGTTCCGATTTCCAGTATGCGTTCAGGTCGAATCATTTTTGAAAGCATGCTTAACATTCGTCCTTGAAAATGTCCGCTCAACATGCGTGGTTGCAAAATTTTAACGTGTGTATCACGGTTTAATTTCGCTAATAAAGCAGATTCATTGGACGTGTGATCGCAACAATAATCGTCTAATTTTTCATCGATAAATTCCATGATTTATGCTTTTAGGTAATCCCAATCTTTTATTGCTTCAAATGCTTGTTGTCCTGCAATCGTTGCTGGATGCCACAAGGTGGATAAAGGATCAATTGCAGGTAATTCGTCTACTGCAAGGTCGTTACGTACATAGATTTGATTCATGCCTAAATCGTTTGCGCCGACCATCGGTAACCTTTTTCCGTTGCTAATTTATTCATTGCAACCACACTTGCGCCATGATAAATCGGATGTTTTCCTGGATGCATGTAGTTTGGATCGTAAGCAACTAAGCGGTTTTCACTTCCAAACTCCGTATTCGTTTCTATAATGACAACTTTGGTTGCACCACAGTCAATGCATCCCAAACCCAATAGTCGTTTCCATCGATATCAATTGATAATAAGCTAATTTCACCAGAAACTCCTTGTTTTTCAATCAATTCATTGATGTTTTCACGTTTGATGATTGCTTGAACATAAGTTGGTTTTTGCATGATAAGGAGTAGGAGTACTAGCATAGAAACGGCGACCTCTTTTAATGAGTGATGCGTCTCCTTCAAAAACAATCCGCTCCAACCAAAATGAATGGCCAGATTACTACAATTGCTATTGATTCCGTCATTTGCGCCAATTTCGATGAATGTTTTGTTCCCTTCGCCGATAATGGAAAAAATAAACAGCAACAACCCATCTTCTTCAAATTGAGAAAATACTTTGAATCCGGTATCTTTCAAAGCTGGGAGCTGCTTGTTAGTTTGCAAATTTTTATAAGAAAGCATCAAAGCACGTTGTTGTATCCCAACAACAGGCTGTAATTTTGAAGCGTGAAGCTGCTTGCTAAAATAATGTTTAACGCAATTTTTCAACCAATGCATTTTCAGTTTTAAAATGAAATGAATTCAATAATTGTTCACTGATGGATTCATAAGCTGGTAACGCATCTTTTTCTGCTGTAAAAGTCAAAATGTGTGAGGTGTTATTTGTTACCCAAACGTATTGCGTTACGACCAAACTAAATGTTGTTACTTTAAATTCGTAGCGTAAACGTTGGAATGGACCTTCTGGACCATTTTTTATTCTGTTTCAAGCGTTGTCCCTTTGGCGATTATTGGCTTTATTTGGTTTAGTGATAAATCAACAAAGCAGATAAATCCATTGATTTCCCTGTTAGATTCTGAGTGATATAGTTGATGTTTTCACGGAAATCATCATTTTTCCCATCAATAGGAGCTAAGATATTGAATTGAACACCTTCTTGTGGTTGCTCATTTAATTTCCAATTTTTCGGAAATGAGATACTAACTTTATTAGTGCTGTATTTTTTCCAATCTGAAGGAACTTCATTCACTTCATTTTTTTTTGAAGAACAAGCGCTTAAAACGACTAAAAAGCCAACTAAAATTCCAATTATTTTCATCGTAATTTATTTATAGCAACGAAGATAATTAAAATAATGTGTTTATTTTTTCTTTGTAGTTGAATGACAGATAATTTGTAGGATTGCGGATCCTTTGCTTTGACAGAACGAATAGCGTTGGTTTGTTCAATTTTCGGACTGATATAAGGAATACCTAAATCGCGCCACGTAAAATAACAAGTACACCAACAACAGTCATAATGTAAGGGAATGCTTTCGACATATTTGCGCGGATAGGACCAGAAATTTGTTGCGCAAAAACCGACCAACAGCATACCTGGTAATGTTCCTAATCCGAAACTAGCCATAACAGCTGCGCTACCAATCGAATTCTCTGCCAATAAAGCGGTGCTGATGGCAATGAAAATCATACCACAAGGCAATAAACCATTCAAATTGCCTAATAAAAATAGTTTGAATGGATTGTTAGAAGCGAGTAATTTCCCCATATTTCCAACAATCCATTTTTGTAAAAACCTGCTTGAAATTCTATTTTTTGCAACAATTGTTTGCGCCATGCAACAAGAATCATGAATACACCAACTACGATGCTTAATCCTTGAAATAGCTGATATAATTGGAGTGAAAAACCGATAGTGCCGAGCACAAATCCAATGACAACATACGTTGTGATTCTACCAAGGTTATTTGCAAACAAGCCAATCAATTGTGTTCCTTTGGTGCGTCTATTCAAAGGCAATGCCATCGCAATCGGGCCACACATGCCAATGCAGTGAAAGGAACTAGCTAAACCTAAAATAAATGCACTCAATAACAACATTACGTTACTTTAATTTCAAGGAATGATTGTATTCATATGATTTCCCTTTATGCTTCCCAATAATAGTACAATTAAACACTCCTTTTGGTAAACTTTTTGTAGGAATGTATACAAGAGCAGCAGCTTTCACCTCAAATTGTGCATCTTGCTGCTTGTTATTTGGACGTTGTAATTGAATCGTTGCCTTACCTGTTTGCAAGTCTTTTGGAAAAATCACAAAAAGCGAATCCGTAGTCACATTGAAGGTGATTTTCTCAGCTGCGTCCATGTAGTTTTGTTGGGCATTGTACTGCTCATTAAAAGCGAGTTCTTTGTTGTAATAATCGTCAATTCGAGATCAACATCTTGTCGCATCAACGTGATCACCAATGTGAGGATGAATCCCATAAACAGTGCCATAGCAATAATAACTCCTTTTCCCCAGTTCATAATTAATAGTTTGGTCCTAATATTTTAATGGCAACTCTGTCGATTTCTACTCCATTACCCAACACAATGATATCAACTTTTTTCATTCCGTTTTTGATGTTGTTGTAAGGTGTTTTGATGACAAATCGATCGGTCAAGTGCTTTTGACCTTTCAAGGTGAATTGATCGTTTGCGAGTTCAACCGAAACATTTGGATCTGAGCATTTCAACTTCACATCATACGTGTTTTTCGTTTTGTTCGTTAAATCGATTTCAAAGATATTACTAATTTGGTCTTCATCCGTTATTTGGAACGTAGATCCACGCTGACGTAATATGATGGTTGAGAAATCATCCCGAATAATTAATAAGGTAAGCAAAACACCGATTAATCCAATTAACAAAACGGTGTAAGCTTTTACTCTTTTTGTCCATTCAACCCCGTTCTGTTTTTAATTCCGTTTTCAGAAACAAAGCGAATTAATCCTTTGTCTTGTCCAACGCCTTCCATGATTGTATCGCACGAATCAATACAAGCAGTACAATTGATGCATTCTAACTGCGTTCCATTACGGATATCAATTCCAGTAGGGCAGACGTTACACATTGACCACAATCGATACAATCACCTTTCCTTCCGTTTTGCGGTTTTCTCCTTTTTTGAATTTTGCACGACCTTCACCACGTACGTGATCATACGCAACAACCATCGAGTTGCATCTAACAAAACACCTTGTAATCGTCCGTAAGGACAAATTGTAGTACAAACTTGTTCGCGTAAATTCCAGTAAACAAAGAAGAAAAGCGAAGTGAAAATGATAATTGCTATTAATCCGCCTAAGTGCGTATTTAATGGATCTGTTTGAATTTTCCACAATTCTTCTGTACCAATGATGTAGGCTAAAAAGGTGTTCGCGACCAAAAAAGACACCACCCAAAAAACGATGAATTTGATACTTCGTTTGATTATTTTTTCACTGTTCCATGCTTGTTTAGCCAATTTTTTCTGTGCAGTCCAATCGCCCTCGATGAGATATTCAATCTGGCGAAAAACAAATTCCATGAAATTGTTTGGGGACATATCCATCCACAAAAAGCCGTCCATAGATGATTGTAAATAATATTACAAGACAACGCCAATAATGAGCATGATTGCAAACAAGTAAAAATCTTGTGGCCAAAAAATAGCACCAAAAATGACGAACTTGCGTTCAATGACATTAAATAACAATAATTGCTCCCCGTTTAATTGGATATGAGGAATTGCAAATAAAAGCGCTAAAAAAACATAGCTCAATAATTTACGTTTATTTGTCCAAGAACCTTTTGGTTTTTTTGGAAAAATCCAAACACGTTTTCCTTGTTCGTTGACTGTTGCAATATGGTCTCTAAAATCGTCCATGGTATTCTTTTTAAACAAGAAGTTCGTTTAACGATTGCTAAACGAACTTCTGATGATTTTATTTGTATTCTTTTCCTTGGGGCTCTCGACCGGCTTTGTATTTCATGCTCAATACATAAGAGGCGACTTGTTGCATCTCAATCGGATTCATTTTGGAAGTATGTTCAGGCATTCCATTTGGACGACCATTTTTAACCGATAAGAACACATCTTTGATATCGTTTCCATACAACCAGAATTTATCTGTTAAGTTTGGACCGATATCTCCTTGACCTTCTTTGTGACATACAGTACAGTTTGTCGTGAACAAAGTTTTACCTGTTGCCAATGCTGCTGGATCCTCCAACTTAGTCACATTGTTTTCATCTACGTTCATTGCTTGTGATTTCAAGTATTCATCCACGTCTTTTTGTGCTTGCACCATTTCTTTTTGGTACGCTTGAATTTGTAAATCACCTGTTTTCAAGAAGTGATAATGGAACATATAAGCAACTGCAAAAACAATAGTCATATAGAATCCCCAAACCCACCACGGTGGTAAGTTATTGTCTAGTTCTTGAATACCATCGTATTCGTGATCCATCAAAATACTTGCTTCGTCTTCAATAGCGACAGTATCAGTCAATACTTTTGTTATTTTTTTGACACGTACTTTCTTTTCAATAACTGGTTCGGAAAAGCCATGTAAAAGAACGAGTTAAATAAGTTTTTCAAGTAATTACTACGAAAAGCAAGATAAGATCAATAGTCACCAAGGCATATAAATCAGCATTTTCTACAATTAACCACAAACTTTTTTCTGCAGATTCACCGCCATGAACGAAGTCAATTGCAAACGATTGTAGCGGTGTAAACAAACGCAAATCCAACGACTATAACAGTTGCCACTTTTTTGATTGTTTCAGTTGCTTTTGACGCTTCCTTTTCGTGTAACTTCGTTTTGAAAACGTCTGATTTAATCAATGTACGAATGGATGTCGTTAACAAAATGATTGCAAACAACAATACAACTAGTACGATTAACAAACCATAAAACAAGTTCAAGTTTTTCTCGTAGTTTGGTTTCAAAAGTATCTCCGTTTCAACTCCAGTAGAATCAGCGGGAGCTGCAGCAGTTTCAGCAGGTTTAACATAGTTGTCGACGTAATCCAAAATTTGGTCTATCTCTGCATTTGTTGCTTGTTGAGGAGGCATTTCAGAAGGGGAGAAATTTTGAATTTCATTCGCTAATTTACTAGCACCTGAAGCAATTAATCCTTTGGAATTCTGCACCCATTTGTACAACAATTCACCTTCACCAGCATCGTTCCATTTTGTTTTACACCTTTCAATAAAGGTCCAGTGAATTTTATCAACTGCGTGACACGTGTTACATTTTGCTTTGAAAAGTGCTTCACCTTGGCTAAATCCAGATTGAATAAATCCAAGCTTACTATTAGAATCGAAAGGATA